>SDVV010015003.1:0-14650 GCA_016164225.1 Gammarus roeselii
TATATAGCTAAATTCAGCTAATAGCTACCTATGATAAAATAGTATTGTTCAATGTTTAGTTATTTCTATTTTTTAAACTTTTATGCAGTAAAAAATTAGAATAAGCAGTAACTAAATAGCAGAGTTTAATTAACAATATAATTACAAAATAAGATGTTCAAATTATTATTGATTACAGCAAAACTTGAAATAAAATTAATGAAATGCCGCTCATTCTAGACAGATTCTTCTTGCAAAGTGCGCTCACTGCCCCACTTACATCTTCATCACTGACTTTGGAGTAACCCCATAAGGGATTGTTACTTTGCATAGTCATTAGTGGTTTGTATGGACTATTATTGTATAGTTCGTATTAGCTGAAAATTGTAAATACAGTAAGCACTTCACTAATCAACCTTGCCTTTGAAATGAATTTTAATATCAAAGTAATGTATTATAAACGTCAGGAGTCGGACTCAGGGCGTAAGGTTTTATTTAATGTAGAAACTAAGGCATTATAAAGATTTTAAAAATATTATAGCAGTAGCTTAGCAACTTTGATATTATTATGGATTGAATAAATAAAATTGAACTACAAATAAATTTGCGAAGCTAAAGATTCGGCAAAAAAATGCTTCTGGCCTCAGGAGTAGCCGAAGCTAGGGATTGAGCTAGGAATTGAGCCTCCTGAGAAAGTCGCCTTGTTAATTTCAAAGATCATTTCATCACTCCTTAGAGAAATATATGTATATGACTCATCCCTTCATGATATGTGCCCCATTCGATTTGAACGGCTGGGCTCCTCTTAATAGCGAGGATTTCAAATAACATATTTCCGAGTCGGATTTAACTCCGGTGCATGTCGTGAGCTGCGACGGGCTGATTACATTCCCTTTCAAAACTTTAAACCTGACCTGTCAAATGTTAGGCATCGATCATCTGCTAATGAATAGCAGCTACATAACCTTCCAAATAATGATAATATTCAGCTAGTCATTGGGAGACTATTTGAGCAGCAAAGGAAGAAACCCAACAGTGGGAATATTTTAATCTAGGACACGATACAAACGTTAACCGTCGAGCGGCAATAACGTCATGCTGATGGCAATAACGTCATGCTGATGGCAATAATGTCATGCTGATGGCAATAACGTCATGCTGTTGGCAATAATGGCAAGCTGATAGCAATAACGTCATGCTGATGGCAATAACGTCATGTTGATGTCAATAACGTCATGCTGATGGCAATAATGGCATGTTGAGGGCAAAACGTCATGCTGATGGCAATAACGTCATGCTGATGGCAATAATGGCAATAATAGCATGATGATGACAATAACGTCATGCTGATGGCAATAATGTCTTTCTGATAGCAATAACGTCATGCTGATGGCAAAACCGTTGAAATCAATTGTTATAACTTGCTTAAACGCATACTAAGGTTGATGATATATCATGTTAGGAAAGGATGTGAGATGAATCGTCACTCAGATCCACAGCTGTCAATGTTTGTTCCATCTCCACGTGACGTCACAAACCAGTTAACACCAGTCTCAGACCAGCCTAGTGCATCAATGAGTCCTGTTCTCCAGCCCAGCCTAGTGCATCAATGAGTCCTGCTCTCCAGCCCAGCCTTGTGCATCAACGAGTCCTGTTCTCCAGCCCAGCCTAGTGCATCAACGAGTCCTGCTCTCCAGTCCAGCCTAGTGCATCAACGAGTCCTGTTCTCCAGCCCAGCCTAGTGCATCAACGAGTCCTGCTCTACAGCCCAACCTAGTGCATCAACGAGTCCTGCTCTCCAGTCCAGCCTAGTGCATCGACGAGTCCTGCTCTCCAGTCCAGCCTAGTGCATCGACGAGTCCTGCTCTACAGCCCAGCCTAGTGCATCAACGAGTCCTGCTCTCCAGTCCAGCCTAGTGCATCGACGAGTCCTGCTCTTGACTCATTGGCCCCAAATTCGGTTCCTCGCGACATTTGCGTTCCATATTACGATGCTTACGAGTCAAAGTGAACTTTGATGACAGTCTGGAGTGCCTTAATGGATCGTTCCAATGGAGCCAGAGGCTCTTAATGGATCGTCTTTATATAGCCAGAGATCCTTAATGGATTGTCCCTATAGAGCCAGAGGCTCTCAATGGATCGTCTCAATGGAGCCGGAGGCCCTTAATAGATCGTCTCAGCCGGTGTTATGATCAGCCTTCGCTAGCACATATATTTGGAAACATTGCTAACCGAACCTACCACCAAGAGCTGCGTCGTGTATCCCCGAGAAACTGTAGGTCTTAGGCCTGTTAACCCAAGCTTAAGTTACACGAAGAAATCTCTTGCCTAGTATATTTTTTCGGTTCCCCTCCAAAAGCAGGTGGTCCCTCCATATGGATTACATGACGTGGGAGACGTTGACGAGTGGGGGGACATATGGGCATCCCGCAAAACTCGACGAGTCAGCATTGTATGGACTAGATCCAATAGCAAAAAGGGGCTGTATTTCACACTGTTGAGCTCAGGGTTATCGTATATTGTAAACAGAAAGATGGAAGGAGCCTGCAAATTAGTTAACGGCCTAAGTTTATTTTGTATGCCAATAAAGCCAAGGCTTGAGGACACCACGCCTCTTTGGGGAGGAGCCCAAAAGGTGAGTGGTTCCCTTATTGGAGGATCACTTCATACACATAAACAAGGCCCTCCTATATTATTTCAGGGTGCAGTACTAAAAGTGTAGATCTCATATCATTTCAATAGCGGAACCATCGGGCGGAGGTAAGACTGACTTGAGCAGCGATTAGCACTCAGCATCTCATATTTAGATGCGTCTAATTCAGCCCGTCAGCGTTCATTTTGTGTGACAGTTTTTGCTATATATACTGGTATACGTTCATACGTGAGGCGTGTAATAATTACTCAGTTCTTATGTCCCGTGTTTTGTATCTCCCTACAAGGTGGGCGCTCACGCTCTACGCTTTACACTTACTACATTTCTTTTTGCTGTTCATTTACACTTTTGTTCCGTTGTGTCCGTTATAATACAATCAATGTTTAGTGCTATAGGGCGAGTTCAACTGTTGACATTTTACTTTGTTTCAATTCAAAATAATATTATAAAACCACTGTTTAATCATTTGTACCTTGCATTTTTACCTGATTATAACAAACCTAAAACTAAGTACATAACACCGAAGGCCCTTAATGGATCGTCCCAATATAGCCGGAGGCCCTTAATGGATCGTCTCAATGGAGCCGGAGGCCCTTAATGGATCGTCCCAATGAAGCCGGAGGCATTTAATGGATCGTCACAAAGGAGCCGGAGGCCCTTAATGAATCGTCTCGATGGAGCCGGAGGCCCTTAATGGATCGTCCCAATGAAGCCGGAGGCCCTTAATGGATCGTCCCAAAGGAGTCTGAGGCCCTTAATGGATCGTCTCAATAGAGCCGGAGGCCCTAAATGCATCGTCCCAATGGAGCCAAAGGCCCTTAATGGATCGTCCCACTGGAGCCAGAAGCCTCCTAGTCGATCGTCATCATGCATCACACTAACTGTGAGGTGTTTCCGTACAGTCTTCCTCAACAATGTCTGATCGATGATAGGAGGGGTATACCTCTATCCCAACCACCGGCACTTATTAATTCGATTACGCTATGACTGTTCATAATTGAAGACGCGATTTTATTACTTTAATATGATCAGCTGATACGGCATGATATCTTTAAACATCAGGCAACTGAATAAGATTCATTTAAACACGCTAAGAAGCGAGATCATTGGTACTAACGTTATTTTAGAGAAATTATAGGGACGATTTGGTTCCCCCTTTCTCACAAACAAAAAACATTAATGTTCCATGGAACTGTGAAACACGTATTTTTTTCTATTGATGACCTAACCTAGGGTGATGAGACATCTTCTTGTATTGGTTGCCTCTCAATATGCTCAGGGCATAGTTACCCTGATGCCACACACACATGTTTCAGACAGGTCAGTCTGTAATTACAGTGGCACACTCACACTCGGCCAGGTGGTAGGAGAGCCTAGCGTATATCACCGCCTGATGTGCAAGTACATGCAGCCTGATGTGCAGGTACATTCAGCCTGGTGTGCAGATACATGCAGCCTGATGTGCAGGTACATGCAGCCTGATGTGCAGTTACATGCAGCCTGATGTGCAGGTACATGCAGCCTGATGTGCAGGTACATGCAGCCTGATGTGCAGGTACATGCAGCCTGATGTGCAGGTACATGCAGCCTGATGAGCAGGTACATGGTGCCTGATGTGCAGGTACATGCAGCCTGATGTGTAGGTACATGCAGCCTGATGTGCAGGTACATGCAGCCTGGTATGCAGATACATGCAGCCTGATGTGCAGGTACATGCAGCCATATGTGCAGGTACATGCAACCTGATGTGTAGGTACATGCAGCCTGATGTGCAGGTACATGCAGCCTGATGAGCAGGTACATGCAGCCTGATGAGCAGGTACATCATGACCTGATGTACAGGTACATCACTGTCTGATGTGCAGGTACATCACCGCCTGATATTCAGGTACATGCAGCCTGATGTGCAGGTACATGCAGCCTGATGAGTAGGTACATGCAGCATGATGTGCAAGCACATGCAGCCTGATGAACAGGTGCATCATGGCCTGATGTGCGGGTACATCACCGTCTGATATGCAGGTACATCATGACCTGATGTGCAGGTACATCACCGCCTGACATGCAGGTACATGCAGCCTGATGTGCAGGTACATGCAGCCTGATGAGCAGGTACATGCAGCATGATGTGCAGGTACGTGCAGCCTGATGAGCAGGTACATCATAACCTGATGTACAGGTACATCACCATCTGATGTGCAGGTACATCACCGCCTGATATTAAGGTACATGCAGCCTGATGTGCAGGTACATGCAACCTGATGTGCAGGTGCATCACCGCCTGCCTGATGTACAGGCACATTCAGCTTGATGTGCAACTACATGCAGCCTTATGTGCAGGTACATCACCGCCTGATATGCAGGTACATGCAGCCTGATGTGCAGGTACATGCAGCCTGATCTGCAGGTGCATCACCGCCTGATGTGCATGTACATCCAGCTTGATGTGCAGGCTATGCAGCCTGATGTGCAGGCCATGCAGCCTGATGTGCAGGTAAATAACTGCCTAATGTGCAGCTACTTGCAGCTTGATGTGCAAGTACATCACCGCCTGATGTGCAAGTACATCACCGCCTGATGTGCAGGTACATGTAGCCTGATGTGCAGGTACATGGTGCCTGATGTGCAGGTACATGTCGCCTGATGTGCAGGTACATGTCGCCTGATCTGCAGGTACATGGTGCCTGATGTGCAGCTACATCACCGCCTGATGTGCAGGTACATCACCGTCTGATGTGCAGGTACATCACCGCCTGATATTCAGGTACATGCAGCCTGATGTGCAGGTACATGGTGCCTGATGTGCAGCTACATCACCGCCTGATGTGCAGCTACATCACCGCCTGATGTGCAGCTACATCACCGCCTGATGTGCAGCTACATCACCGCCTGATGTGCAGCTACATCACCGCCTGATGTGCAGGTACAGTAGCGAGCGAAAATGCGTTTATGATTTAAAACTAAGTAAAATCTTCAAGGTCATTTTTCCGCTCTATATATGAACTCATCGTAAATTTGAATAAAATTACCCATTAAGAAGCTTTGTCCTCACATAGTACCGTAAGAAAGTTCTTCATGAAAAAATATTACACGTTGGAAAAGTCGAATTTGTTTTTCCGGTTACAGACTAATCATAAACGAATTTTCTTTCTCTACTGTACATGCAGCCTGATGTGCAGGTACATCACCACCTGATGTGCAGGTACATCACCGGCTGATGTGCAGGTACATGTAGCCTGAATCGGTTGCTAGTGGAATGGTAATACATTTGGTGATGAAGGGAGAGGCATGAAAAGTTCGAGGTTACGAGGCGATGGAGGCACTGCCCCCCCTATAGCGAACTGAATAACACTTTCAGTATCAAAACAAAAAGAGTAAACTCCAAGAGAAATGGGCCTTCAAAATTGTGAAGGTCCAGTTCTGGGAAGTTGGTAACGTACCAGGTACCTAGCTCATTGCCTTAACGAGGATGAATGGCACTGTTCTCAAAAGTTGGTAACGTACCAGGTACCTAGCTCATTACCATGACGAGGATGAATGACACTGTTCTCACAAGCTGGTAACGTACCAGGTACCTAGCTCATTGCCTTAACGAGGATGAATGACACTGTTCTCATAAGTTGGTAACGTACCAGGTACCTAGCTCATTGCCTTAACGAGAATGAATGGCACTGTTCTCATAAGTTGGTAACGTACCAGGTACCTAGCTCATTGCCTTAACGAGGATGAATGGCACTGTTCTCATAAGTTGGTAACGTACCAGGTACCTAGCTCATTGCCTTAACGAGAATGAATGACACTGTTCTCAAAGCTGGTCTAATACTCTAGGTTTCCAGTTCAGAGCCCTCAGGAAGGTAAAGGATTTGATCTGCTAAGCTTGTGGCTAAAAAAGAACAACAGCGCAACGGAGAAGTGACTCATTTTTTTTAGTACAATTCCTTGATAAGATACGCCTCGATAGCTTCGTTGACTTCATATCATAAAGGTGTTATGGTGGTCCGGCATCACCGACCAGCCTGAGCTAACTTACGAGCACCCGTTTTGAAGGTCTCTAACACAATTATTTCTAAACAGACTTCCTCACTCCGATTTTCAAAGAGATTTCCCTGTGCCAATCTTAGCATTGACTGATTAAAAAAATAACAGCTTCCCATGGTTCCCAGAACAGCGCCCACGCCATCCCGATGGCACTGATCTTTAAAACCATGCCGACTATTTTACCAGCTTCTCGGAACATTTCCATCTGGCTCTTGAGGTCGTTGTCCTGGGATTTCACGGCATAAAGAATATTCAGGATAACATAACAATTGTAATTTGTAGATGTTTCCCACCCCAGTTTCCCAATCCTCTATTATGGGGAACTTTCTAATATGGGCAGTCACATTATTTGGTATTCAAATGCTTGCGAATGCTACTAGAAGTAAACTAAAGACAATAAACAGCACCAAGTAGGACTGGCACTTGCTCGAGCGTTTGTTTCCAGCTTGTCACGCGATTTAGGTCTTTTCGTCAGGTAGCGGCACCGATAACCTTGTAAAGTTGTTGCCTATTTTACACGGCATTTATCCGTCGAGCATTAATTTACAGCTATTTTTATATCTGACAGTTCGAGGTTCAAATCACACTAATCCAAACCCCTGCCTTCAAGTCATTGTGCTTAACTAAACCAAGTCCTTATCAGCCATCGGTTAGGTTGAAAAGCCTCCCTCATAAATCCCTCTTGCTTGCAGCATTGCCTGGCTATATTCCTGAACACAACGGCATGCAGAGTACATGCTGATCCACTCTGCATACAGGAAAACTAGTCGTAACCCCCACCGGGGGAAGGCTCATAAACACCACCTGCGCAGGCTGTGCATGTCCATGAATGCCAGGACGACCTTTCATAAGAGGACAGCACCGAGTGTTACAGGCACTGTCTTGTTATTGCCGCTGTTGTAGAGTTGTGACCCATATTGCATGGAGCAATCCTGAGTGGCGAGAGAGAGGCATGGTCGGCAAGGACTTTGGACCAGTGCAATGCTAATATGATCATATCAAATCTGTCCGACGCCAGAGGCGGGTGGATCTTTAACCCATGTGTCTGTGTGCAACTACACTTTCGCATCAATAGTATTTCCTTCCATTATGTAAAGTATGGTTTTACTTTTAATTCCTATGATATTTTTTTTTTATTTTTCTGAAATCATATTGCATCTTATACCTCAATGTTTTTGTGTTAGATGACATTTTCTTGATTTGATAGTGCATGAAAATGTTTTTTTTTATTTTTATCGCCGAAATAAGTGTAATACTTCCTCTAAAGAAATAGAGGGAAAAATTCTGACCGCTTGCATCATAGATGGACATTTATTGTCATGTCGAAATATCATCAATTACGAACAAAAGTAGTCACAAGCATTAAAATGGGCATATAGTGTTTTATTGTATTATTACAGACATGGCACATAGAAGCAATTTTTTTTAGTTGAGTTTTAATGCTGACCAAGTGATATCTCCTAAACAAAAATCGCAAGAGGAAAATTCTAAATGGGCTCTGAAGGCAACTAATGAACCTCTAAAATGTATTGAAGGCATCTTCAAGCCTCAGCAAGGTCTTTGAATACACCATCCAAATCATTCCAAATTCCCAAAGGACTTGTGGGAAAGCTTGATCAAGCCTTCAATGACTGTACGCGCCAAACGAGGGAGCTCGAAAAGACTCACGTCAGAGCTCGTTAGAGATAGGCCCCTAGTTTAATCTAATCTAATCAGAAGCTGCAATATGTGGATTCAAGTGTGTCCAATTGCCTAGATGGCAAATAATGATACCAGTTTTAATATGGGTAGCAACACTTATTGTCACGTTGTTGATTTGCTCCATTTTAGCAATTAGAGAACAAGGCCAGCAATAACCCTACCTAGGATTGTCTCTCCCATCTTTTCCCTCAAGGACCACAACTTAGTCATAAGCCTTTGTCGAAGGGTAGTATCCCACAAGATACCACTGCCAACGTAGATGATGCCAATCATATCATAATGAACATCAGTTTCTGAGCTTAAGTGGATTGGTTAATATGCGAGATCATGGCAATTGATTCCTCTTAACAAATACTCAATGAACCTGTACAATAAAAGCCTATGTGTTAATCCTCCTGGCTCTAACATGTTTCTTCCTTGGTTCATTGCTTAGGAATAGAACTGATGTGACCCATCATTTGTTGGGCACGTAGGATATATCCTCAAGCCACCGAATCAATCCAAGCTAACATGTATGTATGAATAACAGCCTTTAAACTTCTCTGTGAACAACTGTTCATATTATTTAATTCCAAATGTAAGTTTTGTCCGATCTAATTCTCAATAGAATACCAAGAATTACATAATGACCTGATCTGGCCGTTTCTATAGTGAAACCTAATTCATTTTTAGAGAGAACTTTCAATTCCTGAGGCTGACGAAGTTGTCCCATTGCTGGTCTCTAAAAGTAAAGATTTGCGCTTCACAATCTCAGTTTCTTTGTTGTCAAGGGCAGAGTTCTTCCAATCCCTTTTACAATCAGAGTAGCTCGTAACCCGTCGATTCCCCACGGCTCATCATTGTAGCATTAACACTTGTATACAATTTTAATGAAATCCCTGCCCTGGGCAACACTCTACTGGGGTCGGACTTTTAATGGCCGGATAGTTTGAGTGGACTATTGAGTCTTCAGAGTGTTCAGAGTGTTACATAAATTGCAGCAACGATCTTGAACAAAATAAATTTGTCGGTCCAAACGTCATTAAATTAACTTCCCTACTCTGCAGAGCGGGTGACCACAGCACAGGGCATGTTTCCATAAATCATCCTACTTCACAAATTCCCCCAGTTATCTATCCATGTGCCATCAACGGCTGTATTTTCAACTGGCTCAACTTCTAATCAGTTTTAGAGTATAGTGTTAGGGGATCATACAATGCACCCTTGAAATGACAAGTAAAATGAAAAAGATGATTATAGATACTTCATCCGTGTATGGCACTGCCTGAATAATTCCCTCTAAGAGGACAGTAATAGAGCCATTCAAGTGACATGTTATGTCATATAACGTCATGATAGTAAGCGTTTCAGAGGCCGTTTTCAGCCTTGCATGAACCTTGCAATGTTGCTTTAATTACATTATTTTGTATCTTTCACTTAACGACATTCCTTTTATGTGACTAGCTTGTTCCCCTTCGTCTTTCGGGACATTTTTTGCCTAGTAATTATTCACCGTAGTACAATTATAACTAAAATTCCCTCTTATATGGATAATTTGATGTCTAGATACTGTAACTCTGGTTTGTTGAGGCAGTAAACCTCAAATTGGATATGCAGACAGTAACCATCAACGGTTCTATATAATTAATTTTTCTTCCCAATTTAAATCACATTGTTTCAGACTTGTCATGGAGAAATCACACCTAACTCAAAGTCAATCCCTGTTGCGTCTCAGTCATACAGGTATTTATTATGAGATGAACCTTCCCTTCGCCCTGTGTTATTAGCTCCCTTCCTACTCCTACACTTGCTGACGTTGCAATTGCTCTACGGCAGATGTTGTGGACAGCCCTTTTATTAACTATTTGACCAGGAAATTTGAATTCTCTCACTATCACTGGATACCCACCCAGCTATTGTGTTTCTACTATATGAATAAATGGAGGCGTGCGATCACAACGCGTATAGCGTGGGATTAGGCACCTGTGAATCGTACGTATATTGGCAATATTGAAGGAGATTCCTTCGTCCCTTCAACATTGCCTCCTAACGTCTGCCTTAATCAAATGGTATATGATGGCTTAGTAATATATTTAACAGCAGATGAAGATATAAACCTTCTGGCTTCTTGGTCCAAGCATTAAAGTTTTCTATTCTGTCGTATGTGTATCCAAATCCCTTATCCGCTTTTCCTGATTATTGTGTTTTCCTCTCGTTCTGAGACTTTGAATACGGTAGCACACATTTTCTTCTACCTGCCTCATCTCGACAAGAAACAAAATGGCACCGTGAACGATGCACAATACGACAAAAGGGAGCTCAAATCCCTCTCTTCTCGTCAAGTTTCCCCAACATTTCAAGTTTATTGAATTTGTGACCGTCAGATGAACGATGCGTTACTGTGTGTGTTGCATGAAAAGCTTTCCAGCTTACAGAGCAGGGGCTGCTCTCTAGTAACTTGTTTTGAAGAAGTCTGTCCAATCAAGCATGAAGTCCATTAGGGGTTGAGAACTTTCATGGGTCAGCGTTGGGGACGAGCAATCTACAGACACGTCAAAGAGGATGGATGGCAGCGTTGGATCACACACCCTCAAACTCTCTGAACGTTACTAGTCTAAGTTCTCCCTTGCGATGGCTGTGATTGGCCTTTTTTTAAAGTCTCAATTCGTATTATGGAATTTCCTAAAATAAAAGTGCTTTGAAACTTTGAACCTTAAATTGCTCAGAAATTATGGTCACCTAACTAGATCGACCCATTTACCGGGGCCTTAAAATTGATTAATTCTTTTTGAAAGAGAAGCTGTTAAGCATTCATTTAGATTAACCTCTCTTATAAAACTTGTCTACGAAACAGTGAATCATAATAATAGTACTTAGCTCCAGATTGCTCAGAAAGAGGCCAAACTCTATATACCAAGGTATCAGCGCCTACTAAAATCATGTATAATATTCTTAGCTTCTATAATCAACACCATGTTGATAAGTAAGAAAAGGACCAAATGGTAAGTGTGGAAGACTGGGACGTACCGACAGTCTACGTAGATATTTACACCAGTCGGTCTAGATTTTCATTGATCATATTAGAATTGTACCGGTCCAAAGTCCCAGTCGTCCGTACCATTTTTTTTTTATTTTTCCCCAAATACTATGCTTTTGTAAGGTCTGGACGCAGCTACCAGGCCGCTTAGGAGTGTTCAACAGTGATGCTCAACTGGCTACGATTTTTGAAGATATTAAACTTCTTCTTCAGATGTCAGAATTATCGTAGAAGTTACTAACTAATTTGGAAGCAAATTGAGAAGAAAACTTGATGAGATCCATCCACCGACCACAGCCTTTACATCCAACGCGGTCTGACATGCACTACAAACAAACCTAACTTATAAGTGTGTAATGAAGAAAGAGTGTGAACGTCTCAGGGTTCATATTCCGCGTTTATATTTTAGATCCGACGCTTCCTAGACAGTGTGCGTCTGTTGTTCGAGGTGAGTAGCTGTGGGTCTAGGGGAATAATAAAATTCAAATTAGGATTATCGTCAGGGTCACGGTACCTCGTGATTTATTGAGAGGTAACAGAATAATTTCCAATCTGCACTTTTGATTGCTCACCCTCTGGTGAGAAACTTATGGGTAGGAAACTTTTCGAGACTAAATTAAGATAGCCAGCACTCTTTGGACGCTGTAGGTTGCATGAAGGTTACATGATGGAGGAGTGAAGCCTTTATATTCGAATACTAATGAAGGAAGAGCAAGACCACATGTAAGTATAAATTAAGTAATCGAGCGTATAGAAGATTGGTGGCATAGGTACGGCTCACTATGTTGTGAGTCTCTTACTATTGACCTCTTAATGAATAATTTGGGTAACTAAGACAGAAATAAAACATTCACAATTGCTACGGTTCTTTAATCGACGAGTGTGAAATCCTAACATTCTCTACAATAAATGGATCAAAGATCCTACGCCAATACTCAACTTTAGGTCCTTCTGGGGTGACCGCCGGTGTTGGTCTGCCCTTGTCCGCCCTGCCCTTGGCTAAATATCCCCAATCGCTCAAAATCTTACAAAAAGGGTTAATGTTTGAGATTGGAATTGTCCAATGAGAACATTTTGACCGTTAGCTAACTGCTAATGGGCGTGTCCTCGGATTTACTGGTGTCCCATTGGCATCCAAGTTATTTTATTATTTCTAAGCACAATACATGGCGTTCACGCAATTCTATAGCAGGCACCGAAATTCTGACCTTTCCATTTGTTGTACAGGCACAAATGGCATACACTTACAAAGGCTCTCGTCCATGTAACCTAACCCGGGACAGACGCTATCCTAACACACAAGAAATGCTGACGTCTCCACTTGATCGACAGGCACAAATGGCCTACACTTACAACGGTTCTCGTGCGAGTAAAAGAAATACACATAACGTACAGATTTAAAACTAGGTATCAATGTAGATATCAACACGACGGGGTTATTTAGTACAACGAAACCATCCTACGCTTACAGTAATATGTTTGTAATCCTACCCAGGCCCCGTAGTCGCTGAGAGCAGCGACTATACCTAAATATATATAAACCGATATGTAGGGTGTATAACAACTATATGTTATTGTGTTATCGACCCTATGGAGACATTCGCTCTCAAAAGTTATTGAATTTGGCACTAGCGTTCATGAATGACTTAGCTAAATTAATTGGACCACATATTGCATGCAAAGACAACAAAAGGGAAATGTTCAACAAATACTGCATAACGGTACTTCATTATATACACATTTGATAGATCAATTTATGAGCTGGATATTTGTTTGCACTCAACGTACATTTTTAAAATTATGAATAAACACTATTGAACTACCATGAAAATCCTCATGTTAGTCATGCATGGTAACAATGGTTAACATACTACTCACAATACTACACAATACTACTCACAATACTACTACTTGCATTAATGAGCTCCTACAGAGCACAGTATGAGACGCTTCAGTGGATTCACAGAAATACGCATAACATCTTAATACAAGGGACTCGAAGAAGAGATAGCCAGTTCAAAGTTAAATACGATCAAATTGACCTTATTTGAAACAATTGGAAGTTGATGCAAGGAAAATCAACACCAAGCTGTTGCTAATCTGAAATGAACGACTCAGTGTCTAGTAGGGATTTGGTACAAAACATTTACATTTTCATTCAAGTTTTAAGGACGACATTTGAGTTTTGATGTCTTCAGGTAAACTGTTAAATAGTTCAACTCAATGAACTTCTAAGGTAACAAACGGCTGAACGAACGATGAAAGGAAATTTGATCCTAATAAATTATGTATCGCAGATGAACTTTTCCGTGAAGCCGATGTGGTTTTCACCAAAAGAGACATTCAGCATGCCCCGAAGGAGGGCATACATAACCAACTGCTGTCAGAGGTTATAATTTAGTATGTCAAGTTCCTTGCCAGATAATAATACTTGCAATCAATTGAAAACATGCTAAACAAATGTTGAGCATTTCAGCATACGTGATACCCAGTACCTTATTGAGGTTTTGTACCACCGAACGAAACTAGTCCGAAACAATCCTTAACAATTAACCTTGGCAGACCAATCCAATTTCAAGCTAAAATCTGTGCCGAAACAAATCAGTTCAAGGTTCGGTGCTGCCTTGTTGGTGGAGTTTAGTAAGAGGAAACTAAATCAAATAGCTTGCAACAATCCGCAACAACCTCTGTGCACTTGCAGGGAGGTAAACTCTCCAACACTTGTAATTAAATGCTCTATTACCCTCTTAGGTCTCGTCTGATGTTTAATTAATCTAGCATCATTGAGCGATGTCAGGAAAAACTTGATTATAAGGACACCCTACAGAGAGACGGATGAACTTGATTCAGATCCTTCTGTTCCTTAGCTCGCCAGATGACTTAGACGCAAATGATACAAATCTTTTTGCAAGTATATCCAGTTTTAACGTCAAATTTTCAGTAATTTACAGGCAAAACCCAATTTTCTCAAAAAATTCGGTAAGTTTAAAGACTAACACCAGATTTTCACTTTTACAAGCGAAACCCAACATTTCCGTAAATTTCTAGTAAACGGAAATTCAATAAGGCTCAAAATATGAGTCAAATACGGCTTTCCTACAACAGCGTGTCGAGTAAACAAGAGCCTGAGGAAGAAGAATGCTTGCTCGGACATTAAAAATAGTTACGAATTGGATTTGGAGTTTGAAGCAGCTTCGTTTCCATTATCTTGCTTATTCACGTTTCAGGAAATTTTATTTAGAGAGTTATAAAACGATGTGTAT
>SDVV010015004.1:0-14650 GCA_016164225.1 Gammarus roeselii
GTTCTGTTGGCCTGGACTCCAATCGCACTGCGTTCTGTTGGCCTGGACTCCAATCGCACTGCGTTCCGTTGGCCTGGACTCCAATTGCATTGCGTTCTGCTGGCCTGGACTTTGATCGCACTGCGTTCTGTTGGCCTGGACTTTGATCGCATTGCGTTCTGTTGGCCTGGACTCCAATCGCACTGCGTTCTGTTGGCCTGGACGTTGATCGCACTGCGTTCTGTTGGCCTGGACTCCAATCGCACTGCGTTCTGTTGGCCTGGACTTTGATCGCACTGCGTTCTGTCGGCCTGGACTCCAATCGCACTACGTTCTGTTGACCTGGACTACGATCGCACTGCGTTCTGTTGACCTGGAATACGATCGCACTGCGTTCTGTCGGCCTGGAATCCAATCGCACTGCGTTCTGTTGGCCTGGACTCCAGTCACACTGCGTTCTGCTGGCCTGGACTCGTTCGCACTGCGTTCTGATGGGTGGATTGATGGATTGATTGGGGCCTCATTTCCACCAGAGCCTCAACGTGAGTCATAATAGGCTCCCCCGTAGGGCGCGACCGTCGTTGGTTTAGGTAAGTCCGCACAACCTCGCGTGCGAAAATATTAGCTTTGTCAAGATGAAGTCGGTACATATTTTAATTGTGGCATATTCGCGTATTAGCGCGTACGAGAGAGTATAGAGTTAATGCGTATCTTCGTAAAATGAGTAGTTGTTTCTGTGCGTAGTGAGGTGGAGGGACCACCTCATTCGCACAGGTGTCAGAGGTTTAGACAGATTCGTATAGTCCGGTGTGTTTTCCGAAAGCGATAAGCTTTTTACGGTAGGTTGTGTCCGTGAGTAGGCTTTGTAGGTTGCACGGGGAATCTAAGAACACTCGTCGGGCAACAGGGGCAAGGTGGTGCGTTTGGTCCGATGTCGACATCCATCAGGTGGTTGTGAGTTATCTCTGATGGATGGACTCCAATCGCGCTGCGTTCTGTTGGCCTGGACTACGATCGCAGTGCGTTCTGTTGGCCTGGACTCCGATCGCACTGCGTTCTGTTGGCCTGGACTTCGATCGCACTGCGTTCTGTTGGTCTATACTCCGATCGCACTGCGTTCTGTTGGCCTGGACTTCGATCGCACTGCGTTCTGTTGACCTATACTCCGATCGCACTGCGTTCTGTTGACCTATACTCCGATCGCACTGCGTTCTGTTGGCCTGGACTTCGATCGCACTGTGTTCTGTTGACCTGGACTCCGATCACACTGCGTTCTGTTGGCCTGGACTCCGATCACACTGCGTTCCATTGGCCTGAACTTTGATCGAGCAGTAACAGTAGAATTAGTAGTTGCTTCCGTTTTCCGCCGGAGTCCCAACGCGAAGTTAATGCAGACTCCCCCCTAGGGCAATTGAAGAGTGGCAAAATAGGTGCAGCGTAGATTACGAGTAGATTCAACACAGATTCCCAGTAAGTTTAAAGTAGATTTCGATTAGGTTTAACGTAGGCTTCGAGTAGGTTTAACGTAGATACAGAGTAGGTTTAACGTAGATACCGAGTAGGTTTAATATAGATACAGAGTAAGTTTACCGTAGATAGAGTAGGTTTAACGTAGATAAAGTAGTAGGTTTAACGTAGGTACAGAGTAGGTTTAACGTAGATAAAGAGTAGGTTTACCGTAGATACCGAGTAGGTTTAGCGTAGATTCCGTGTAGATTTAACGTTGTAGTAGCAGTTGCCACTTCCGCGCTCAACCGTAGCCCCAACGCTAAGTCGCCGCTCGCCACCCTGCAGGGCCCCTGCGGGCGTCTAACGATACATAATTGTATAACTAATACAAAATAGATCACCATGAAAAAAGGGCGCCGATTAATAATAGAGCACAAGAAATAAGAAATAATAAAGTACTGAAATAAAGTGGTAATGATCTATGAAAAGAATAATCATTCATCCACCCCAACAAGCAGTTAACTGATAGCGAAGAGGTTATCAAGCACCGAAGTGATCGAGGCTTTGGCTTATATCAATGCGTCTGTGAGTACTTTCCAGTTGACGAATTTTTGTTGGCGCACAATTTTCACTGCCAACCAAGCAACGTACTCGCTGTGAGACGGCTTACACTATAATCCAAACTGTTGCCTGATTGAGAGATCCGCCCAGTGTTGCAATCGTAAGGCCAAATCCCTAACATCAGCCTACACTGTTGGAAAACAATGTTTAGGTATAATCCGAACGAAAAGAGACAGCCTGCACCAGAACTTCATACTGCAATGTAAACAGAAATACTGGACGTGGGTTGGAGGCCATGGAAGTTCGCCTTTAATGACCAGAACGATTTGAAATATTTGTTTTGTGACATCACGAGTATAACCAATACGAATTCAAATAAATTTTCCAATAAGTGAATTCTATATATAATGCACCTAAATGTTACATTGCAAAAAATTTCGTAGATTGCATCTAATAGAAAATGTCAGCACCCGCAGCTGTGCAGCCGTAATTATATCATTGTCGTTTTTGCCTCCTGCAAAAACCAGAGGTGTTCTGTAGAGTATAACCACATTTATATATTCTTACTGGCAGCATTTATTCCTACTGGAATGTCTGTCGAAGGTTCATTTTGCCGTAATAACAGTTATGAAGTTTAAACTGGTAATAAAAGAATGACTAAATGAATACGTCGTTAGTTAAGGCGGTTACATGCCCACTCCTTTTTTTCATCGTAGAAGCAACTCAGAGTGATAACTTGCCTGTTTTCGAAAGTAAATAATAGAATAAATGTTTTCACCATCTCAAGAAGATAGATGCCATGAGCTTCACCACATCGAAAAGATAAATGTCACTATTATAATAGCAAGTTGGTAAAAGTTAATAGGTTTGGAACATAATTTTGTTTCCTCCATAACTTTGGAACTTTCGCACATTTTTTTGCAGTGTGTAGCAAGCAAATAAATGGCAAGCTGTCGCTTGCAGCAGTTCTGATAAGCCTAGAATTAGAAATAGTTTTTTTTTTTTTTTTTTTCAAATGTTCAGTTTCCTCTGAGTCAGGGGCTTTTAATCCTGACACCGTAACTCATTACCTGTCGTAAGTGGGGACTAATAAGGAAACCCTGTATCGGGGAGTTAGAATCGTGCTGCCTTGCGTGTAGAAGAAGGCGACTGATAGGGGCGGAGCGACTGGGCTAGGAGTCTGTTCCTCGGTAAGCCCCTCACCCAAAGACGGCAAGACAAGCGGGGGGAGGAGAAGCTGACTATTGTCAGCCTCTCGCTGAATATGTGAGGTTGTAGTGCAAATGAAGGTAAGAGAAGAGAGGTTGGTGAGATGTTTGTGAAGAGGAAGTTTGATGTGTTGGCGCTGAGTGAGACAAAGTTTAGAGGTAAGGGCGAATGTGAGTTTGGTGTGGTAAGTGGAAGCAAATCAGGCGTTTAGGACGACTAGGCCCGAGAAGTTGTGTTGTTGATATTCAGTGATCGGTTGGATAGTAGCTTTATCGATGGGAAGGAGGCGTCTTCAAGACCAATTTCTTTGTCAAGTCAAGTTAGTATAGAAAGATGGGCATTTTTAAGTGCTTACTGACCAGGTAACAAGAGAAGTGAGGAGGAGCGGAATACATTTTGGACGGGCATGAGTGGTTGATTTGGGTGACCTAAATGCGAGAGTTGGAGATGTAGTGGTGAAGGATGTGGTAGGTAGGTATGGCTTTCCCAGTAACAGTGAAAGTGGTGAAACCTAATTGGTCTGTTCATGGAGGCGGAGTTGGTGGTTGGAAACAGCTTGTTCAGGAAGTGAGATATCCACAAGGACACATGGGTAAGGATGGCCCATGGTACAGTGGTGGAGAGAAAAATGATGGGTTATTTGCTGATCTCGAAGAAAGTGGTGGGGAGGATGTTGGATGTGCGGGTGTTGAGAGGGCAGAGAGGAGGAGGGCCTGACCATCTGCTGTTGGTAGGAAGATTAAGAGTGGAACAAAGGTGGACGAACAAATAAAATGGGAGAAAGAAGAGGTGTAAAAACGGTGAATTAATTTAATGTGAAAAAAGAACTTAGGACTTCCAGCAGACGTCGAGAGAGGAATATGAAGCCATCAGGACCTAATAAATTTTTAGAAAGAATGGAAGACGTTCAGAGATGCATTGTTGAGATGTGTGAAAAAATGTGTATAGATTGCGCCGTGTGGGCGGGTGCAGTAGGAAAGGCTGCGAGTGGTGGAACTTGAGGTCAAACCGAGGCAGGTGGTGACCCATGACAACCATAAACAGAAGCAAAAGGAGGTTAAGCGGGTCGAGGAGAGCCAAACGAGGCGCTGATACCAGGTGGGGCAGGTGGTTGTGTGAGAATTTTGAGGAGAACAAAAGGATGTTCTGGAAATAGGTGATGAGGGTGAGAAAGTGGGAGACAAGAAAGGAAGAGGCGGCGAAATATGAAAACGGATAGTTGTTTTTGGAAAGTGGTGATGTACGGAAAAAATGGTCCGCGCGAGGATATCAGAGAGGCGGACATTGCTGCTGTGGGTGGTGGTGCACGGATGCCGGTTTTGGGATCGAAACTTCATGCGGGCATTAGTAGGAAAGAGGTGCAAGAGGTGGTAGAGAAGATGAAAACAGCGACTGAGTGCCTGAAAGAGGGTGGAACACCCATCGTCGATTAGCTGGTGAGGCTACAGAATCTGTATCTGTGGTTGGCGGGGTGACGATTGAATGGCGCAGTGTTTCAATTTTTTCCGCTGTCTAAGGTCAAAAGAGGAAAAAATAATGCTGATCAAAAGGATAAGAGACTGTACTGATGAATCAATTGGCGTGGAACAGTGTGGCTTTAGGAGTGGTAGAGGGGGTGCTGATCAGATTTTTGCTGTGGGACAAGTCTGTGAGAAGTACCTTGCAAAGGGTGAGGGTGTGTTTTGGGCCTTTACGGATTTGGGAAAGGTCTACGACAGGGATGAGCTGTGGAGGCCGTTTCATTTGCATGGAGGGAGCGGTATCTGTTGAAAGCGGTTCAGGGCTTCTATATTGGCAGCTTAGCTTGTGTCAGAGTGAGGAGTCGGTGAGTAATTGGTTCGCAGTAAAAGTGGGTCTGAGACAAAGCTGCATTCTGTCTTCCTGGCTGTTCAAGCTCTACATGGATGGAATGATCAGGGACTGGAACGGGAGTGTAATAGCTTGTGGCTTAAAGTTTTGGAAGCGGATGGACGGAGTTGGAATTTGTAAGGAAAATTTCTACAGGATCATATCGAATTAATTGAATTTTGCAGACCGTGTCTAGACAATCAAAACATCCTAACTTTATAGATTTTATACTATTCGCGAACCCCATTACTGACCGTCTTACTTTCCAACAGTAGAAGATGTCACTTACTTCACGGGACAATTTGTCAGTGAACCACACGTTGAAGAAACAACAGCCAGACGGACGCATTTCGTCGCTTCAGGCCACCACCCGAGAAACCATAAGCTTCGATCATCTGCCTTCACACACTGTGAGGAAACTTATACCGGTTTACGTATCAGAAGCTTCGACAATCTGCCTTCGCAAACGCAAATTATTGTTCTGCCGATTTGGACTATTTTTGAAGGCGTCGACGATCCGCCTTAACATACTGTAAGGAATGATCTACTGGTTGGGCTCCTTCAGGAACCACAGCGGAGGGAAGAGCGGAAGGAAGATTTCGGTGTCAAGAGACAGGACAGTCGGACTGCGAAGAACTGCCTACAGCCGTCGATCATTTGTGTCCATCGTGGAAAAGGTTGAGAAATCGGGCGGGGTTGTCAGGACAAGAGGAACGCCAAGTTCGGTCAACCGATACTCATAAATTTAACTGTAACGTTAAAGTTCTCTGCATTTTCGAGCCTAATATCACTTTTTTAATACTTAAATTCAAATCACAAGTAAATTCTATTGTAATTCTAAACCTGGTTACTAATATTTGAAATTAAAAACACGAATCAAAGTTTGCTATTCATATTGAATTAAATTCTTTGAGATATTTTCCAGGGGGAACTAGTATAGTTTCAATTATTTTAAACTTGATGGCAATTTAGTTTCATCCTGGCAAATTAAATTGTACGGATTTAGCTCTATCCCAACATATTAAATTTGATGGATTTAGTGATATCTCAACAAATTAAATTGGATTGATTTAGTGATATCCCAACAAATTAAATTGGATGGGTTTAGTTCTATCCCAGAAAATTAAATTGGATGGATGTAGTGCTATCCCAGCTAATTAAATTTGATGGATTTAGTTCTATCCCAGCAAACTAAATTGGATGGGTTTAGTTCCATCCCAGTAAACTAAACTGGATGAATTTAGTTTCATCCCAGAATATTACGTTATCGAAATTTTCATAAATTTCCGATCAACTAATTAGATCGGTTCTTGTCCTATCATCATGAGTTATTAATATTGGGTGCTAATTTTAGCTGACCATAAATATTACATTACATGTCTGTGCCTGATTTTGACCTATCGACCGGAATTGGGCAGACAAGCGTTCACGAGGTAGACTAGTCACTTCGCCCATCCTTGTCGCTTCGCCACAGCACCAAAGACCATTGCCTTGACCAATTTTAATTTTATACATTTTACGAATCTGAAATTTTGAAGCTCATGCCATATATGGATATTATTGTTCATAAATATTTGAGGTCTTTTGGAATGAGATTTATTTAAAGTTTCTCAAATTTTGTGGCATTCGATTAGTTTTTTTGTCAAAGCAGTTGGCGTTGGCGGATTTGTTGGAGAAGCTGTGTATTTACAAGTGCTTACAAGTGTAGGACGACAACAACAAGACTATTGGCCCAAACTAGGTTGCCTTTTGATATCAAGAGGGTTAGTTCTGGAGTAGAAAGTCTAAGAGGCTTATTGGTCCAAACTAGGTTGCCTTTTGATAGCAAGAGAATTAGTTCTGAAATAGAACGTCTAAGAGAGCTTCGAGTGCCATTTCTATTTTTTCACAACAACAGGATATGGAACGGCTTAGCTATTTATCGGTAATTTATGTAGAACTTATCGAACCGCGACTTGAACGTTTCAATTGTTTTGCTGTTTACAACCTCCGCTGGAAGTTTGTTCTATTCTTCGACAACTCTATACGTTAAAAAATTCCACGTGATGTCGAGTGAGAAACATTTCCCAACAATTTTGTATCCATTGTTCCTAGTCATTCCGTTTGTATCTAGAGTGACTAGGCGACACTTTCATCATGTCGCCTATGGCTCGACGTTTCTCTAGCGGATAAAGATCGAGTTCACGAAGCCTGTCTTCGTACGATTTATTTCGCAGCGAGGGGATGAGTATGGTAGCTCTCCGTTGAACCTTCTCCAGTTTAATAACGTCTTTTCTAGGGAATGGAGACCCGAATTGAACGGCATACACGAGATGTGGTCTAACAAATGCATTAAATGACTTGAGCATACTGTGTTGGTTTGTTGCCTTTCTTGGCAGTATCGTTACATTGCTTGCTGTTTTTTAAGTCGTTACTAACGATGACACCTAAATCTCTTTCTTCGGTGACGGGAATGAGTTTCTTTCCAGACATTGAATATTCGGGTTTGGGGTTATGAGGACCTATGTGCATAACTTTGCATTTGTCTACATCAAATTTCATTTGACTCTTTTCTGACCAATCAACAACTTTGTTCAAGTCTAGTTGGATCTGCTGATACTCTAGTTCAGTTTGCACTTTTCTTCCGATCTTAGTATCGTCTGCAAACTTGCCAATGTTTGAGAGTACGTTGCTATCGAGATCGTTAGTGAACATCATAAAGAGAACTGGACCTAACACGGATCCTTGAGGCACGCCGCTTGTAACATTACTCTAGGGCGATGAAGCTCCGTTAAGTACAACTCGCTGCCGTCTATCCGTAAGCCAGCCTTCTATCCAGTTGTTAAGCTCGCCCCGAATACCGATGCTGTGCAATTTCCTAATAAGGCTCTTGTGGGGGACTTTATCAAAAGCCTTTTGAAAGTCAAGGTAAATGATATCTATTGGAGATTTTGTGTCGTGGATTTCGATTATATTTCTGAAGAAAGAGTAGCGTAGCAGCCAGTAGCAGTCATGCTGGGAGTCACCAATCAATTTGTTTAATTCTAAGAATTCTGTAATTTTATCCGTTATCAAACTTTTCATCAACTTGCCAATGACTGAGGTGAGACTAATTGGACGGTATTTGCCGGGATACTTCTTGTAGGCTGATTCCAAAGTTTGATAGAGTGTGTATTGAAAGGAAGCTTCCTGTTAACGTGAGAAAAAGTAAAGTAATGAGATGCTCGATGAATGTCGATGCGACAGAGATATAGTGTCCTTCTAAGTGAAGAGGTATAGTAGGAAATTCCGTGTTTTAAGTACCTGAGCTCCCTTGTGGAAATTACTGAACTAGTGGAAACTAAAACAAAATCGGCAAGGAAGGAAGGCTCTAAAGTGTCGAGTGCATTGAAGAAAGTAATGAGCTTTAGGACGTTGGGGAAAGAAGCAATGAGAGAATTGCATGAGTGACTAGTTGTCACAACTGTGTATTACGGAGTTTTCTTCTACTTGTGATAGGGGTGATCGCAGAAGAAAGAAGAAGGTTGAATATTTTCGAGATGGAATGCTTCAGGAGCATGGCTGGAGACACGGTCAATAACGACGTCGTTCGAATTAGAACGGGGATGGTGAAGAAATTACAGGACAGAGTAGATTGATGGACGGAGTAGATTGCTTGACGAATGCAGAGGTGAGTGGACGTAGGCCTAGATGTAGACTAATGTTTGGGTGGATTGATAGTGCGAAGCAGGCGTTAGGAAAGTGACTTGAGTGTGGAGGTGGCGAGAGAGCGTGCTATGGATTTAGTCAATGGAAAACGCGAAATTTTTGATCAACGTTCTATGCTCCTCATCAACGACATGAAACAGCACGAGTAAGAGAGAAAATATTTATAATTATAAAACCAAACATTCGGAAAAGTAAAACACGCAGAAACTAACAAGAGAGCCAACCAGGACCTCAGGTACCCCGAAATAACATTTACGAAAGTTAAATTGTCAGGTATTCAGATCAATGGTTATAGCATCCATTCCTCATAAAGTGCGTGTTCTGATCATCTCATATATTGGGGTCAGATAAACCGGTTCAAATATCATCTAACCTACAGGACGCTTCTAATTGAACCTGTGTCAATAAAAACTTGGGTAATCTTCGTTATTTCATCGGTGTATCGCGAATGTGTTGACTAGATGGCTTCACCGAGGCATTCTTCTAAAATCAATCCCTGCAATATTGAGCAATTTTCTTCAGCAAATCCGTAGAACGGGAGCTCCATAGCGTGTGGATGCATGATATAGACTTTACCAGTAAGCTGGACGCTTCATCTATAGCAACTGGATATTCGGGGTCCCCGTAATGCTTACTGATTCTGAAACCTACTTGGTGTAAGCTTCTGGACGTATTTTTTGTTGGATGCTTTGATTTTTTAATTATTTATATCTTATCTTTTATCTCTACAGATTTATGCCGCTGATGAGGCGCATGTAAATGTTGCACGAAAATTCCGTTTGTGTTCCCTCAACAAGATGAAGCAATTTTCAAAATTTTTCGGACATCTCCAATGGATTTCAGCTTATTTTCCCTTTATTGCCATTCCCTCCGCTTCCGTATAAATGGTGTCGAGATAACGCAAGGAAACTCGACGTAGCATCCCTGCGCCCGTATTTGAAATTGAATGAAGGGAAAAGGTATACCGTCTTTGAGAAATGGGATTTTTTTTGTAAACTTTTACCTATGTTTTCTTCCGTAGGTGTACTCTCAGAGATTCATCGGCAGAGGTAGCGTGAACCGAACAAGCTAGCGTTTGACGTCATCGTGACTGTACTTAATAAACAAATACAACAGTCATCACTCGACAGTCTTACGATCGAGTATACGTCGCACAAGAATTCTTACTAACGTTGAATATAGTTTTGCATGCAATTTTCTATAACGCTATATTCCCGTACGCACGCGTCACTGCAAAAATGCAAACGGGATCTAGTCATCGACGACGGCAGAAACCACCTCAGTTATTCTTTTGTGATTAAAATTGTTACGATATTTTTGCGACTCTGAATACTCAGCTTTAAACTATTTTTAAAGTTGAAATTGCAGAACGGCTTCTCACAAATAATTTAGACGATCGTAACAATAAAAAATGTACTAAATTATAAAAAATGGACCTTATTCCCATTTTGGGGGACCATTAAAATTTGAAACGCAATACCATATTACATGCCAACCTCGGTTGCATCATTCTGAAGCCCTTTGGGGTCCCGGTACTCCGGTCAACCCCTGTGTTCACCACAAGGTCTCGTAGTCATGTCATAGGAAGTGTACGTCTCAGCTTAACAATTTTGTTGTGTTTGTTACGCTCAAACCGAAAACGGGGTATAGAAGATACTGCGACACACAAGCAAGTCAGTATGAATACTGGATTACGCACGTGCACAGATAGACAGAGTGTGTGATGGACGACTCTGAATTGGTTGAAATAGCAGTACTAACAGGAAGCTTGATTTTCTGAAGTAATCCCGCTAATTCTCAATAATATTTAAGAATCTTTATCGTTACGTCTATCGCACCTTCATTCCTCAAACGAACATGTTTAGATTCATGTTTAGATTCATCAACTGAACTTCTCTAGATCTGATGCATTTTTTCCTTCAACCATATTATGTTGCAATTCTGTTCCCCATGTTATTGTTCCTGTTGAACCAATGTTACCTGCTGAATAAGAAACTCTCCTGTATCGAAACAAGGCAACATTGTTTATCGGATTTATTTAGGATATGTCGAATGACCATCAGTTCTGATTCGTCGTGGATAATAAAATGCGTCAAAGTCCATAGTGTGTTCAGTTTAATTTGCATTCACAATTTTTTATACAATTATATCAAAAATAACTTGAGAATATAACAAAACATCTTTTCATTTGGGCTATTTCCAAAACAAATAGTCAAATGAATATGAAATCTGTGAAATTGTGTCCCATACACACATAGCAATATGCTATGATTGATATATAAGTTGTTAACTAACGAGCGTGCGCATGCCAATATATAGGCCATTTATACAAGAAACTTGATTCAGTGATTAACAGAAGGCCTGTCCAACAAGACAAGCATGAAAGACAATAGTTCATATTCATGCCGATGTAAAATGTGGCTTAGAACAATTTCAAAAGTCAATATATATATATTTTTTTTAATTTCAGGTATGGCAAAAAAGTTTCCACGATCCTACCGTTAACTTGTTTGATTTTATTAAATGCCTTCGAGCCCTTAAAATTGAACTCTGTTTTAATCGGATGTTCACATTTTTAAATCGATTCTCAAGTGATGTACTTTAATTCGAAAGAGCTTTTTTCTTCGATAAATAAATGACTGGCTACAGAAAACAGGAATATTTTTTACAGTATATACATCCAAATGATTATCTTCCTCGAAATAATTTCCCGTTAAAAATAGAAATAAGAAATCTCCAATATCATAAACACAATAAAAACTATAACATTCAGAACATCATTGAGTAAAATAGTAATATTCTTTGCCAAGTATATAACCACTCAATTAGTTCTATACAATAAACACCATCTGAAATTATGTTCACAGCAACATCCACCACCATCTTTGCACTGCTCGTATGTACAAATTATAACATTATAGGGTCGCCAATTAACGAAAGAAACCATACAACTTAATCCCCTTCAGTTGTGAGCTTCAAATTGTCACGCTTGTGCCTCTTAAACATCCATCCTTATCATTATCGGTCCAACTGTCAGCGAGGTAAGCAGCCCACTCTGCTCAATACGGGAGTTGATGCAGTGTACAGATAAGGTCACAGCGTCCCTGGATATGTTTATTGTCCGATTACATAACTAAACCAGTCACATCCTGTCGTGTGATAGAACAGGCACCCGCTTTGCTGGAACAAGTCTGGCGAGCCTCTGCATGATGGAGACTGTACAAATATACTCCGTTCATGAACGATTTGGAAGTGCATGCTGTTCATACAGCATTTAAATAAATAATTATGTTAGCCAATGCTGCTTGCAGTGAATTTACTAGGATACATGTACGTACTGGTATATATACAGAGAGATAGGTAGAGAGAGAGAGAAAGAGAGAGGGAGAGAAATAGATCGAAGCAACATGCGACATCCAGCACTGTTCATTGGGAGCTGTCTGAGGCAGGATACATAATATTCAAAACGAGTTTGAACCTTTTTCCATTTACACAAACTACATTTGAAAATAAAAATCCTTTCATGTCGGAATACTAATATGCTGATAAACCTGCTTCTACAAATGTGCCTAGGACAATATTTCACCGAGATTGATCGATTCAGGCAGGCTGTCGATTGGGTATTTGCAATGGGCATTTTACATTTCAAAGTAAACAGCTCTAACCTACTCAATTGTATTTTTTTATAACTGTTCCGCGTGGTAAAGTTCACAATGAACGATAAATGATTTAGCAATATTTATCACACCAATCGTTGTGCCAATTGGACATCCAATATACGTTGATTGAGTCTATAATTATTAAGAGACATTGTCACCTACGCCAGTCTATCCATCTTATGAATACAAGGAAGAGACCTGAACACAGTCATTTCTGTTCCCGTTCAGCTGTAATTGCTTCAAAGTTCTCCTATTCAGTTTTATCTCCATTATAGCCCAATAATGTCAATGGTAATCTCTACGCTCCTCGTACTGGGACCTGCTTCCGCAATAACAATTGATTACGAAGTATTTGCAAGCTTCCGTCCACAGCCGCGACGGTCTCTGTCCTGAACACGTTTCTGCAACAAATTTATTGTTGTTCCTGCACCAGTGAGGGAATCATTTCCTGTGCGGCAATGCAGCCGTTATTAAGAATTTGTGGATATTTGCTCAATAATGTCTTCAGCGCCGTTTGAGTATTCGTCGGAACACGCATTCGTTGCGCGGATACCGACACGCATTCGTCGTGTGGATGCCGACACGCATTCGTCGTGCGGATGCGGATGCCTACACGCGTCTTGACAAAATCGGTTCGAAAATAATAATTATGTGAACGAAGGATCGCTTGCCACTACTTTCACTCGTTTCAACTCCATCTAATAAACAAGACTGAAGTCAATAATTGACCAATACAGATGTGTTACCCCTTCTTTGTTCTGTCCCTTTCCTTAAAATCCACCTTCACGCCCAGCTGTATTACTCTTGTTAAGCCACGCCCCTAGGAATAGGTAGTTCGTTTTTAACACTCCCGGGAGGACGAAAAAGAGCCCCCCTGCAGAGAAGATTGTGAGGCTGGCGGGTGACGGAGGCACCGGGAGTTAGTCGGTAACAATAGGCCATGTAATGTGGAGGTGACGAGCGGTAAACACCCTGAGTGAAACTGCGGGGTGGTACGAATAGAATTATTGTTTCGGTTGCGTTAAGAAATGTGTTCTGGAATGTGAATTTCCTTGTTAGAAGATGTGTTGTGTGATTTTTTTACATTTCGTTGTTAGTTCGAATACAGTGATAAATTATAATAGAGGATAACATTTGCGTCTTTCATATAATAGATATCACGTCAGTGTGTTTGATAAATTACAATTTGCTATACTTTATACTCAGATAAATTAAGAGACGCTATCAAATACGCCGTGGATTAGTTAAATGGGGTAACAAGTGAGTCACAGAAAAGTCCATTGGTTAGGACGCATTGCCACGCCTAATACGAGGTCAAAATACAGAGACAACGGGTGCCAACGACTAGTGTACAGAGCTATGGCGTGACGCGGGTTCCAACGACTAGTGTACAGAGCTATGGCGTGATGCGGGTACTAACGACTAGTGTACAGAGCTATGGCGTGACGCGGGTACCAACGACTAGTGTACAGAGCTATGGCGTGACGCGTGTACCAACGACTAGTGTACAGAGCTATAGCGTGATGCGGGTACCAACGACTAGTGTACAGAGCTATAGCGTGATGCGGGTACCAACGACTAGTGTACAGAGCTATAGCGTGATGCGGGTACCAACGACTAGTGTACAGAGCTATAGCGTGATGCGGGTACCAACGACTAGTGTACAGAGCTATAGCGTGATGCGGGTACCAACGACTAGTGTACAGAGCTATGGCGTGACGCGGGTACCAACGACTAGTGTACAGAGCTATGACGTGACGGCCACGCTGGCCCCGACTTGAGAAAGGAGACAGAACATGACATAAACATGCGTTATTCTTAGTGTGTAAGTATTGGTGTACAGTGAGGGGCTTTAGAATGAAGCGATGGGAGTATTCGAACCAGTCTTTGGACTTACTCTAACTCGAGGCATACGCTGTGATGTTTTGCTGTGTGATGCGCTGTGATATTTTGTCTGTATGTTTTGAAGACAAAACATTCATCTGTCCAGAAATGTTTTTCATTGTAATATGTCAACATTAATATGTTATAATAGTACTGGACTTTCTGATCAAGCGGATCTTGTTGTTATGCATTGCTGTCTAAATACCCGGGCGACGCCATGAAGTCTTCCTCACGAATCAAGCTAACAATTCGTATACTCACTATCATCGACCTAGAATTGCAATGTACCCGATTAAAATTGTACCAATGAAGTGTAAATGTTATGATTTAAACAATGATTTATGATTTTCGACCTTGATCTATATATACATATA
>SDVV010015005.1:0-14649 GCA_016164225.1 Gammarus roeselii
GATACAGTGTGAGGTTGGTTGCTGCGTAGATGCAGTGTTGATACAGTGTGAGGTTGGTTGCTGCGTAGATGCAGTGTAGATACAGTGTGAGGCTGGTTGCTGCGTAGATGCAGTGTTGATACAGTGTGAGGTTGGTTGCTGCGTAGATGCAGTGTTGATACAGTGTGAGGTTGGTTGCTGCGTAGATGCAGTGTAGATACAGTGTGAGGCTGGTTGCTGCGTAGATGCAGTGTTGATACAGTGTGAGGTTGGTTGCTGCGTAGATGCAGTGTTGATACAGTGTGAGGTTGGTTGCTGCGTAGATGCAGTGTAGATACAGTGTGAGGCTGGTTGCTGCGTAGATGCAGTGTTGATACAGTGTGAGGTTGGTTGCTGCGTAGATGCAGTGTTGATACAGTGTGAGGTTGGTTGCTGCATAGATGCAGTGTAGATACAGGGTGAGGCTGGCTGCTGCGTAGATGCAGTATTGATACAGTGTGAGGTTGGTTGCTGCGTAGATGCAGTGTAGATACAGTGTGAGGCTGGTTGCACATTATCAAACTCATGTTCAGAAAAGTGTTCACTCAATCGGCTCGAAAATTCAACAAAAAAAATATATTAACAGCTTATCTCAACACATGCAATTGATAATTTTAATCTAATCTCATCTAAGCTATACCAACCTTACAGAACCAAACCTAATTTATCCTGGAAAACTATTGCAATACACGTAGATTGTAAGATGAGCAGGTTATTGCTCGATACACGTAGTAAGAACCAGGTGGCCGTCATCAACGTGTAGGACGATGTCCCGACCATTCTTCTAAGTTGTAAAGACTATGAACAGGTGTGCTTCAAGAGTGCTGGCGGTGTACTGCATGAGCAGATGTGCTGCAGGTGTGCTACATGAACCAGTCATGAACCGGTGTGCTGCAGGTGTACTGCAGGTGTGCTGCATGTGTGCTTCAGGAGTGCTGGTGGTGTACTGCATGAACAGATGTACTGTAGGTGTGCTGCAGGTGTGTTGCATGAACCGGTGTGCTGCAGGTGTGCTGCAGGTGTGAGTCATGAACAGGTGTGCTCCACACATTTGATCTGTGAGTTCTGAAGTCGTGACAGCAAACGCTGGTGTCGTGTAGCCGGTCATCAATTTTCGGATAATATAATATGTGAGTTTAATTATGTGCACATCTGGTACAACGTGTGTATTAGAAATACATCAAAGTTGATAGCATACACATGACAGAAAACATCAGAGTCAGCGCAAACCAAAATGACTATGTGGCATCTGTTTCTGCGCTACGATGGTAAACCTTTATTTTTGGGTAAGAACTGTGTAGTCCACCTGATCAGCTTACACCTCTTGCTCCTCCCTTTGCACATAGTCTAGTGTATTTCCAGTGAACGGCAAACGAAAAAAAGGAGCACATGCAAAAATACCTCCATCATATAACTGATACTAATTTCTCGCTATAAATAATATATGAAACAATGATGTAGCTTGATCAAGAAATGGAAACAAAACATGTTTTTATATAAAAGGTAGATAAAATAGAAATGACAGCGTCTTGTGAGAACACAAGCGGGACGCTGAACATTAAAGACGGGCTGAGAAGCAAAAGTTGCATAACAACATCAACTGTTCTATGTTGTTTCTACGAAGACCCGCATGCAGTTATGCAACTCTGTTTCTCTGCCCTTCATTTATTCTGCGTAAGATTGTTAGTTATCAATAATAATGTTTCCCTAAATATCAAATACGTTAACACAAATATGTTACTTTGGGTGTACTGGTACACGTTTCTTATTGATGCAGTGTTGGAATTCAAAAATATATAGAATAAACTGTTCATAATGGTGATGGAAAAATGTAGTTTGGAAAGACCGCTTCGAAAAAGGGGTTAAATATGACCAGAAGGTTACAGTTTCATTTTAATATGTATTGAATAGTTGATTTAGATGAGAAACTATAGAAAATCATTGATATGAAACATAATAGAGGTGTATGAGAGTATTATTGTTGGAATATGATTATAGCAGTTAAGCTATATTTATTGTAAACTAATTATTTTAGCAATATTTCTTGTTTGGTCGAGCTCAATATATGGACTAGTGATATAGTGTTTCTATAGTCACAAATCGGCTCTTCTGACTACACTGTGGTGTGATTAGAAAACCAATAATCAGGGTGTAGATCAAAACCAGTTCATGGAAAACGTATCAACCAATTTTCCGAGTTCCTTATGCCAAATTAGTGTCTCAACGATTAATCGTAATGTGCTCTCAGGTATAGCATCAACCAATCATTCGTGGGGCTTTTGACCAAGGTTTCCGCTGAAGGTCATCAGAAAGTCCTCTCAGGAATCCTATCGAACAATCGTATGGTATTCCTTCCGTCAAATGTTCCGGTGAAACATGCATACGGTATCCCTATTCTGGAAGCACATGGGGAGAATGTGATCTGGATGCATGGGTTAATGAGCAATAAATCTGCTTCCTCGCTTTGATCGATGTGCAGCAGAGAGCGGTTAGTAATCCATAAACTCTTTAACTCTGCGTTAGCACTCATTAACTCTGCGTTAGCACTCATTAACTCTGCGTTAGCACTCATTAACTCTGCATTAGCATTTGGATAGCATTTCAATCATCTTCTTTATGAATAAAGGTACAAAACACCTTTATTGTGAAATTGCGTGGAAATGAAAATTAATTAGACAAAAAATTATCATTCTGTTTAAATTGTGTGGCTCTCCCTACATTTTTCATTTAATGTTTAGCCGGTATTCGGAGTATAGGCGATATCTCATTATTTTTGCTAATCATAGGACCTACTTTAAATAGCTTAAACAGACCTAATCTGAGATGAACAGAAGCTCACTCACAATTATAGGATACTTTCAGGAATAATTAAGATGGTCGAAATCTTGTGAGACAGTATCGCTCAATGTTTGCCAGAGATTGCGATCATTGTTGCCAGAGATCGTGCTCAATATGGTCAACGATCGTGCACAATGTTGTCAGCGATCACGCTTGATATTGCCAGAGTTTGCGATCATTGTTGCCAGAGATCGTGCTCAATATGGTCAACGATCGTGCACAATGTTGTCAGCGATCACGCTTGATATTGCCAGAGTTTGCGATCATTGTTGCCAGAGATCGTGCTCAATATGGTCAACGATCGTGCACAATGTTGTCAGCGATCACGCTTGATATTGCCAGAGTTTGCGATCATTGTTGCCAGAGATCGTGCTCAATATGGTCAACGATCGTGCACAATGTTGTCAGCGATCACGCTTGATATTGCCAGAGTTTGCGATCATTGTTGCCAGAGATCGTGCTCAATATGGTCAACGATCGTGCACAATGTTGTCAGCGATCACGCTTGATATTGCCAGAGTTTGCGATCATTGTTGCCAGAGATCGTGCTCAATATGGTCAACGATCGTGCACAATGTTGTCAGCGATCACGCTTGATATTGCCAGAGTTTGCGTTCTATGTTGCCAGAGATCGCCCTCAATGTTGCCTGAGTTTGCGTTCGATGTTGCCAGAGTTCGCGTTCAATGTTGCCAAAGTTCGCGTTCAATGTTGCCTGTGATCACGCTCACCAATGCCTGCGATCACGTTCCTGACACAACTAGGATTATGGAGGTCAATGATCGCCCCATGGTCATGCAGGGTTGGTAACCCTAAACCGACACGATCACGATCAATTATAATAGGATGTGTGCAAATTTATCAAGGCATCCTCCGCTTCAGATCGGAGTAACACCTGGATATTTTTCAGAACAAATTCTGATATTCCACTCCATTGACCAGGTAAACAATATTATCTGATTATTGGATTGCTCCAAAAAACAAGTTCATTTTATCTGAACAGCATTTTAAACAACTGGTTATTCATTCCAAAAGAGTTGTCAGGTTATACAACTTACTTTGTCATTTCGAATCAGTTCATTACGTTTCGAATCAGCTCAGTATGGTGCGAATCAGTTCACTATGTTTAGAATCAGTTTATTAGGTTTCGAATCAGTTCACTATGTTTAGAATCAGTTTATTATATTTCGAATCAGTTCACTATGTTTAAAATCAGTTCATTAAGTTTCGAATCAATTTTTTAGCGTTTGAATCAGTTCATTATGTTTCTTTTTCATGGTTACAGTCCAGGTTTCGTCAACAGGTGAAGTAGTTTCCTGCCAAAAGGTCGGCTTTCTCGATTGATTACAACAGCTTCCTTAAACAGTCCTCAGCAATGTGGTCGCCGAAGTGAAGACATCCATTATAGGAGGACTGAGGTGTTCAATGAATAAACATTTTCAATTAGCTACCTATTATTTCATTTCCGTTGCACGCTCACCAGTCACTCAATAATGGATAAAGGAATCCACGTCAGCCATGGATTTTGCTTTTAAGGCTGCAGATCAGCAAGTTGATCCAAAGAGCTTGATAAAAAGGTAGTTCTTTACCTTTAATCTGAATTAAAAAGAATTAAGGACAGCATTCACGTTGAGTGTTCCATCCAATAGTAGTGAGTGGTAGCAGTAGTAGTGAGTGGTAGCAGTAGTAGTGAGTGGTAGCAGTAGTAGTGAGTGGTAGCAGTAGTAGGGAGTGGTAGCAGTAGTAGGGAGTGGTAGCAGTAGTAGTGAGTGGTAGCAGTAGTAGTGAGTGGTAGCAGTAGTAGTGAGTGGTAGCAGTAGTAGTGAGAGGTAGCCGTAGTAGTGAGTGGTAGCAGTAGTAGTGAGTGGTAGCAGTAGTAGTGAGTGGTAGCAGTAGTAGTGAGTGGTAGCAGTAGTAGTGAGAGGTAGCAGTAGTAGTGAGTGGTAGCAGTAGTAGTGAGTGGTAGCAGTAGTAGTGAGTGGTAGCAGTAGTAGTGAGTGGTAGCAGTAGTAGTGAGTGGTAGCAGTAGTAGTGAGTGGTAGCAGTAGTAGGCCTATGACAGGCTGAAGAATCTATTATAGCAATATTCCAAAATTATATTTGCAGTACAACTAGCCCAGTCTGATTGTATTAAACTTATTCACCGTGATGTATAATAACCGAGGTAAACGTTTGAACAAAAGTGAACCAGTCGGGATTTACACCTTACCTACTGGGCTCTGATCAACACCCACGTTCTTTCTATAATAGAGATGATTTGCATTTATATTCATTATACAAATGTTGCGTATTTAGTGGGAAACTAATTTATTATCTATTGAAGAATTTAAAATTTTAAAAAATCTTGGACCAACAAAGAATCTGAAACTCGATAAAAAGTCTTTTATTGACTGACGTAGTTACAAGCTATCTTTCACCATTCATTCTTCCCGGCCAGTAGCTCGGGACGTTTTGCTTTCAGTAACATAACACAAAAACTGTTCCAAAACATAATTATAAAACACAACATAACTCGACGATTTTAGTGATATTGAGGAACAAAATGCACACTCCTTGGATGGTAAATACATGTCTCGATTTTTTGTATGGGAACAATACATCGAGATGAATTATAGCGAGGCATGTAAATGAATAGATAAATTAATAAAAATCGGCATTCATTAACAACGGTAAGGTATTTATGTTCCACCTAAATTGAAACCTAAATGTACACACTAAATCTAAAATGTGTTTAATGATATGCTAAAACCATCAAATCAGATGAGGTAACCTTACAGAGATGATTACCAATTTTACCTGAGAGAATGTGACCGAGTAGGAACGGTAACGTGCATTTTACTCTCATATCTGAACATAAGTACACGACCCTAGAGTTGTCGAAGTCAGTTAAAGTGCATCATAAATATGCGCGGTATTCTGATGACAAAAAGTATTGCAATAAGACTTTGATGTTGTTTTAAAAAACAATTGCTAGGAATTTCAAATTCGGATTGATGTGAGTTAGAGGGCTATGCCATACATGTCCATTTGATCCACGCCATGGTATATTTGAAATGGCGATTTTCAGCCGCTACCTACGTGACGATGTGATTCTTGCGTTGCAACTTTGTTCTTTTGCATTAAAATGTCCAGACGGAAGACCACACAACACACACTCTGAGTTAGAATTGCGGTTCGAGGTCAGTGTCATCAGTATGGCCTGACAGTGTAACTGGTTTACCAATGCTGCGTCATAGTAACCTCCCCTCCCTCCACCCACGACCATCCCGTTTCTCAACGATACGCCAAGGACGAGAAAGCACATCAGGGCAGCGGTAAAGCTCATTCTCAATCATTCTCCACTCACGCCTCTCCAGTGCACGCTCTCTCGCTACCCTCACACTTGTGTCTCTCCTTCCTAACGCCTACTTCCAGTCATCCATCCACCGAAACTTCGGCCTACCTCTAGCCCTTCGTCCACTCACCTCTGCCTTAATCACCCATTTCATCAATCTCCCATCATCCATCTTCACCCTAAGACTGAACCATCGTAGAACACGTGAATCTACTCTACCCCCTAACTTCTTTACCATTCGCGTTCTAATTCGAACAACGTCAATATCGCTCCTGTCACGCAGCGTCACTCCAGCCATGTCCCTCAAAATTTTCATTTAGGAAACATTCAACCTTCTTCTCCCTTCTGCTGTCGCTCCCCAAGCCTCGGCTCCGTAGAGCACAGTTGAAACAACTACCCCATCATACAATCCTCTCAGCTCCCATCCCCAACGTCCTACAGCTCGTTTTCTCTAGTTCAGCCTTCTGCACATGAGTACTCAGGTACTTAAAACTCTAAACTTCCTCCAATATCTCTCCATTTAAGAGGACACTAATTCTGCTCGCATTGACAATCCTCGAACATCTCATTACTCTACTTGTGCCCTCGTTAACTCGCATCTTCCTCCTCTTACACACTCTGCCAACTCCGACTTTAGCACAACTGACAAATAGTATTCATCAACACCGGCTTCCTGGCAGTGAACACCTGCACAGATATGTTACTGCCGACTGAGAATACAGTGTTATTGAAACGTTTATAAAGTTTCCTCTACAGAATGTTACCGTGCCGTAGAATGATCAGATCTCAAGATTGCTTGAGACTTGGGTACTGAGACTATGGTCCTGAGACTATGATTCTGGGAAATGGTACTGAGACTGTGGTACTGAACAATGGTATTGAGACTATGTTACTGGACAGTAGTACTTAGACTATGGTACTGAGACTTCGGTACTGAGACTTTGAACCGACACCATGGGTTGATACTATTGACTGAGACTATGGTACTGAGACTAAGGGACTGAGACTATGGTGGTGAGATTATTTTACTGAGGCTTTGATTTTGGGACTATGGTACTCAGGCTATGTTACTGAGTCCATGGTACTATACCTATACTTCTGAGACTATGGTACTGAGACTATGGCACTGAGACTATGGTACTGAGACTATGGTACTGAGACGATGGCACTGAGACTATGGTACTGAAACGATGGCACTGAGACTATGGTACTGAGACGATGGCACTGAAACTATGGTACTGAGACGATGGCACTGAAACTATGGTACTGAGACGATGGCACTGAAACTATGGTACTGAGACGATGGCACTGAAACTATGGTACTGAGACTATGGTACTGAGACGATGGCACTATAACTATGGTACTGAGACTATGGTACTGAGACGATGGCACTGAAACTATGGTACTGAGACGATGGCATTGAGACTATGGTACTGAGACGATGGCACTGAAACTATGGTACTGAGACGATGGGACTGAAACTATGGTACTGAGACTATGGTACTGAGACGATGGCACTGAAACTATGGTACTGAGACTGTTGTACTGAGACTGTTTTTCTCATAATTGGGTACTGAAACTATGGTACTGAGACGATGGTACTGAAACTAGGGTTCTGAGACTAAAATGCACAGGACTGAGCGCTTTCAAAGGCAATGAGACTACCTTTTTCTGCTATAGTGATATCTGTACTACAAATATTTTTCACAAACCTTGTTATATTTCGAAACTCATTCGACCACATAAAAAAATGAACTTCAAATATATAATAATAATAGTTATCAGACTGGGAGAAACGTTCTATTCCTGTCAACTAGAGGGGCACGAGGTACTCAGAAGACCCTGTCACGTGACTTATATTGTACAGGAGGCACACTTGCTGGCGAATCAATGATCAGTGAGAGCAGATAAGATAGGACAGCCTTATCTGCCGTATGCATGCAGAGACGAGGAGGTTCGTTAAGTGAAGAGGTAATAGACTGGAGACAGCATTATCTATTGTGCTGGACACGATGCATTACCAGTTGAATTTGGGCGGAGTAATTTGGAAGGATACCTTGATACAGCATCTTGATACAGTATCTTGATACAGTATCTAGATACTGTCTCTTGATAGAGTATCTTGATAATATATCTTGATACTGTATCTTGATGCAGTATCTTGATACAGTATCTTGATACAGTATCTTGATACAGTATCTTGATACAGTATCTTGATACTCTATCTTGTTACAGTTTCCTGTTACAGTATCTCGATATAGTGCTTTTATACAGTATCCCGATACAGTACCTTAGTACAATATCTTGTTACAGTGTCTTGATACAGTATCTTCATATAGTATCTTGATACAGGATCTTGATACAGTATCTTGATACAGTATCTTGATACTGTATCTTGTTACAGTATCTTACTACAGTATCTTGATACTGTATCTTGATACTGTATCTTGATACTGTATCTTGATACTGTATCTTGAGACTGTATTTTGATACAGTATCTTGTTACAGTATCTTGATACTGAATCATCTTACAGTATCTTGATACAGTGCTTCTATACAGTAGCCTGATACAGTACCTTAATACAATATCTTGATACAGTGTCTTGATACAGTATCTTGTTACAGTATCTAGATACAGTGCTTCTATACAGTATCCTGATACAGTACCTTAATACAATATCTTGATACAGTGGTGCCTTAATGCAGTATCTTGATACAGTATCTTGATACTGTATCTTGTTACAGTATTTTGATACTGTATCTTATTACAGTATTTTGATACAGGGCTTTTATACAGTAAAGTGATACAGTACCTATATACAATATCTTGATACAGTGTCTCGATACAGTATCTTGATACAGGATCTTGATACTGTTACGATCGAGCTTCCACGGCTGCTCTAATCGGGTAAATCAAGGTTGGAATGATGAAACATTGGTTTTATAATTGTCTTTTTGTAACAGGTATTAAGACAAAAGTTACTCTATCAATAGAGTACTGAATATAGATTTTTAATAACGGACACAAGTCACAAAAGAGTGTAAATTAACAGCCAAAATAAATGTATTAAGTGTATGACGGGCGTAGGGTAGAGTAGGGGGCCTGAGCCCGCAGGCTTCAGCTGATGGCAAGTGTCTGTGCGCTGCGGCCGATCGCAAGAGAGTGTGTTGCCCTCTGCCGTTCGGGCTGCCCTGAGTAATATGTGGGAGGGCCATCTTCATGGGTATCAAAGGATCCTTCCAATGAGGGAGAGGATTCACCCTTTTGGGTCATCTAAGAGGCGGGGCGTCCTACTGCCCCCACCTTATTGGTAAATATCCAACAAAATCCGTTAACGGATTTTGTGGGCTCCTTCCATCTTTAAACAATAAAAATAACCCTGCGCTAAACAGTGTTATGGGATCTAGTCTCCCTTCCCCCTATCGCTTACACGCAAATGGCCCTCACTCGTCAATGTCTCCTACGTTACCCGATCTGCCAAGGAGCCACCTGCCTTTTTAAAACAAACATCGGAGGGGAATTAAATATATGCTAGGTAAGGGACCGCCTTGAAATTTGAGCTAAGGGTTAACAGGCCTAAGTCCTACACTGTTTCTAGGGACACTTTTTACGCACCTCCCGAATGTTTGGTTAGCCAAGTTTATAAATCTGTGTCAGAGGAGGCCGATCATAACAATACATTATCGTGATACTGTATCTTGTTACAGGGTCTTGATACAGCATCGTGATACAGTATCTTGATATTGTATCAGTACAGTATATTGATATTGTATCAGTATACAGTATATTGATACAGTATCTTGATACAGTATCTTGATAAAGTATCTTGATACAGTATCTTGATACGGTATCTTGATACAGTATCTTGACACAGTATATTGATTCAGTATATTGATACAGTATCTTGATACAGTATCTATATACAGTATCTTGATACAGTATCTTGATAAAGTATCTTGATACAGTATCTTGATACGGTATCTTGATACAGTATCTTGACACAGTATATTGATACAGTATATTGATACAGTATCTTGATACAGTATCTATATACAGTATCTTGATACAGTTTCTTGATACTGTATCTTGATACAGTATCTTGATACAGTATATTGATACAGTATCTTGATACAGTATATTGATACAGTATATTGATACAGTATCTTGATACAGTATCTATATACAGTATCTTGGTACAGTTTCTTGATACAGTATCTTGATACAGTATCTTGATACAGTATCTTGATACAGTATATTGATACAGTATCTTGATACAGTATATTGATACAGTATAATGATACAGTATCTTGATACAGTATCTATATACAGTATCTTGATACAGTTTCTTGATACAGTATCTTGATACAGTATCTTGATACAGTATCTTGATACAGTATCTTGATACAGTATCTTGATACAGCATCTTGATACAGTATCTTGATACAGTATCTTGATACAGTATCTTGATACAGTATCTTGATACAGTATCTTGATACAGTATCTTGATACAGTATCTTGATACAGTATCTTGATACAGTATATTGATACAGTATCTTGATACAGTATATTGATACAGTATCATGATACAGTATCATGATGCAGTATCATGATACAGTATCATGATACAATATCTTGATACCGTATCTTGATACAGTGTTCTGCCCAACATTGATTATCTTAGAGGGTATAGAGTAACGAGCCCAACTTCCCAAGGTTACGCTCGATGTTAAGAAATATTCGCATGACTGCAAGTACAGGTCTTCCCCTGAATCTTCACGGCATCAAAATCATCAAAATCATCAAAATCAGCAATACCCACAACCGAACAGGACAAAAAGATAATAATGATATTCATTATAAGATAGTGGGTGATAATCAACAAACGGATTGATGGGGGATTCGAGCTACAAAATAAACGAGCTACATAACAATTTTAAGGGCCGAAGTGGTGTCTATAAATCTGAAAAAATCACTGAGACATGTTGATTTCATTCATAAGGAAAAAGTCATATGAAGGAATATTTGTGTTCTATGAAAAATATTAAATTCATTATTTAGTTTATTTCTGGAGAGACTGCACACATAGTTTAAAATGATAATTTAATTGTTCGCGTTTCTAGACTTTCTTGCGATGAAGGTTTTAATCATCATTCGGTCCATCACTGCAACAGGTTACAGTTTTGTTGCCAAAAAACTCATCTCGAGTAGACGCCTACAATATTTCTGTAGGACGACAGAGTACATGAGACTCACCCACCCAATTCCAGATGGTCTAAAAGAGGCGTGGAAAGATGAAACTTTGAATAGGAGGTGATGCTGATTGTATATTTCTAGCTATGGCCATTTATGGTGTTCGATTTCAATCAAAGTTATATGGTTTGGATCGCTAGGATTCATGCATTACCTGTAGCAACAACTGTAGGGAGCCACAATAACAATATCATCAGCATCACGAGATGAAAACAGCAGATTTTCTAACACTGTTTGAGACGTCACAGGAGCAACACACGACAAAGCATCGCAGCAACAAAAGCAATATTGGGCGGAGTGCCTCTCACGTAGCCTCGCTCCCCACTCTACCTTGAGTCCTGAAAAAAAGTAAGAAAAGATGGGGAAGGTCAGAAGACTCCAGGTTTATCATAATCCATGTGATGGATACTGAGAAACCATCCCCGCCGTTTGGAGAAATTTTGACCCCGTGCCTGAGTAGTAGTGTGAACAACCAAGGTCAGACAGAGGTCATGCAGCTCTAGAATAGTCTGTTGCAATACAATTGGAGAGAGTTAAAACAACTAGCATTGCTAAGGAAAACAAGAGTCCACGTCGGTTCTATCAGGACGGCCGTAGCAGTTCGTGATACCATATAAGAGGTAAGCCTCGCTTCACACTGCCCTCTACTGCCGCCGTCAAATCAGGCGTGGTACAACACCCAGGCTATGCCGCCCACTTTTTCTGACCAGTACTGCCGGCGCTACATTTGGCACGACACCACGTCCAATCTATGCCGCTCGCTATACTCTGACCCCAACTGATGCAACCACATCGGGCATGGCACCAGGTCCAGACTATGACGATCGCCATACGCTGCCCATTACTGCCGGCGCCACATCAGGCACGGCACAAAGTCGAACCTATACCGATCGCCGTACTCTGCCCACTACTGCCGACGCCACATCAGGCACGGGACAAGGTCCAACCTATACCGATCGCCATACTCTGCCCACTACTGCCGGCGCCACATCAGGCACGGCACCAGGTCCAACCTATACCGATAGCCATACTCTGCCCAATACTGCCGGTGCCACATCAGGCACGGCACCAGGTCCAACCTATACCGATCGCCATACTCTGCCCACTACTGCCGGCGCCACATCAGGCACAGCACCAGGTCCAACCTATGCCGATCGCCATACTCTGCCCACTACTGCCGGCGCCACATCAGGGATGTCACCAGGCCCGTACACATCCTATTCGCTCGTCATGTTCGTCCCACTGCTGCCGGCGCCACATCATGCATGACGCTACACCCAACCTGTGCCTCGTGCCATTTTCTACCCAGTACTGTTGGTGCCATCCTCAGGCACCGCGCATTACCCAGTCTATGCAGCGCCACACCAGGCTCATCAATGAGGCTGCAGGTTCAGGATAGCAATTGTGCTGTCTGTTGATTAGCATGCTGAGTGAGGCGAGGGAGAGAATGCCACTATCCAATCAGCATAGAGGGTGATTTTTTGAAGTTTTAAATTTTCACTCCCAGCTAATAATGTGTGGCACTGTGCCCAGTGGACATCTCCTGTTGTAGGCCAAATATGTAATAGCGTAGACTGTATATACAGGGGTTGCACACAAGTAATAATATACACCACGAATCCACCATCGTTACAAGGTTACCCGCTTGAGGTGCGGGCGAGCTCAGCAAAACCGGTTTCCTACAACTCGTCTAGTCACTGAATAGGACGAACGACTAACATTGCCTGTCCCTGCTACGTCTACGGACGCTGAAGAAACGTGTATATGTTCTAGTACCGTGAGACCTATTGTGTTGCAGGTTACACGTAGCTACCGTCAGATTCGTAAGCTGTCTGACGGAATTTCAGTCTCACAATGGACCGCTTCATGGCGATAACTGATTGCAGGGGCAGAACATTCGCTTTGGGTTAGTCGTTGTAAAGTCTCTGCTGTGTAAGGTTGCGTCCTGCTCCCGGTGCGCCGAAAGCGTTCAAGGCAACAACAAAAGAGGTACCGAAGACTCCTCACCTTAGCAACTGATTTAACGGGAGTTACAAACAACTTCAAACAGGTAAACTACATCACGGATGAACGGAAGTTAGTTGTACTGCTGCAGCTTGGGTTGATAGGATAATATGTTCAAGCGATATTTTTTTATCTGTATTAAACTTGACAAACCTATATTCTGATAGTTGAGAGGACAGATATAGCTGAACATAAGTGTCCAAGATCGATTGACTGAATCTTGATTGAATTTGTGTTGTGTTTTGTGCCTCATTTATTTACCAATGCAGTAGTTGCTAACTGCTGATAGTAAAGTCATGATTCTTCCTGTCAAGGTCAATGGATTAGCATACTTTTCTGCCACAGTGACTTGCTTCTTTCGGGCAGATAGCTCGCTACCGGTAACTGCGTGTAACTAACTCTCTAGATTGCTGCCTGTTACGCGGGCCATGCTACTTGTTTGCCCGCACCTGTTGCACTCAACATGCTACTTGCTAGCTTGTATCGTATGGTCTCTGACTGACAGTAACGTAACCCAAATACTCCTATCCGTTCTTTCCAGCTCCATAGTTTGCTCTATGTTTCGTGGCAGAAAGTTCTAGTTATTGATTGATGTTACAAGCTGGAACTGTGTCGCACAGAGCGTATGTCCTAGCTAATATGTTGCTGGCTCTGTTATCATGTGTCGTACTAGATAACTCGGAGCTATGTGTGATGTACATACAGATACAGACTGAAGGCCGATATACCCAGAAGGGAGGTAGCCGACGGCAAGACACACCTCACGTAACACACACGATCTTGCACACATAACAAAACTTACAGTACTGGAAAAATTATTATGGATTTTTGAGATTTCCGGTATTTTTACATAAGAAGGTGAAATAAACACAATTTATGTAATGATAGATGATTTATTTCGTATTATTTATGCAGAACGAGTATTTCAGTAGTAAATTTGATCTCCTTTAGCAGGTTTCTAGTGATATCTGGCAATAATTAGCTGTCGGTCTATGGCAATGATCAATTCCATCACGTGGTCCACATGCTGCAGCCCACGTTTCGCTCAGTTCTAGTTCAGCTGTGGTCGGTGTAAGGTGTTTTTTGTGTTCTGATGACTTTCTAAGTGAATCTATGATGTAGTCGTTTAATTTTCATGTAGTAAATTTCATTTGAGGTGTAAATAATGTCTTTTTTAAATTCCAGGTCGAGATGGGTAAAGGGAA
>SDVV010015006.1:3839-14649 GCA_016164225.1 Gammarus roeselii
TTCTGTCGCTGTTGTTGATTCCCCGCATAGTACAAGGTCTAGGTGACCATTGACCCCCTTGGTTAGAGCAAATCAAACTGTTCTTTTGCTGTTGTTGATTCCCCGCATAGTTCAAGGTCTAGGTAACCAGTGATCACCTTGTTAGAGCAAAGCAACTGTTCTGTTGCTGTTGTTGATTCCCCGCATAGTACAAGGTCTAGGTGACCAGTGACCACCTTGGTTACAGCAAATCAACTGTTTTGCCGCTGTTGTTGATTCCCCGCATAGTACAAGGTCTAGGTGACCATTGACCACCTTGGTTAGAGCAAATCAACTGTTCTGTCGCTGTTGTTGATTCCCGACGTAGTACAACACGTAGATTAGGCCACCATTAGGATGATTGAACGTTTTAAGGATGTTATTACTCCTGAATGTAATAATAATAATAATAATGATAATAATAATAATAATATTAATAATAATAATAATAATAACAAAAAAAATATTAAAGCAACCAGCATGGACATAGTATTACTATTATGTAGAGTTTTCACTACGTAGCTGTGACCGTCATGTTACGTAATAACTCTGGCATTGTACTGTTCTTCGCAATTTATATGAAAACTACCATGGCATTCCAAATGCTTCCCCTGCTTGCATGCCCCTCACAATCTCACGTAGCCGAACTATTTTGATCTAGCGACACCTGTCGTATAAACGCCATCAACAAACAATTTCAAATTAAGTCTGTTTCGCTAACCGATTTATACGTTGCCCTTTCGCACGAAGTCTATTTTTTCCTTATTAGATCAATTAATCCTGCACTTTCTTGTCCTTAGAAGCCCAACGATCAGTTATGCAACGAATCGTTGCTAGAGGTTGGGAGAGTGGTAGAGGATCAATTGACCGTTCTTCAAATTATGCTCATTATTATTTCATCCATTTAAGATATTTTAGTTCAGCAATCGTTAACTCGCTAAACTAACAACAATTTTGAATTACTCATTGTAATCATATCATCTAGACATTACCATTGTTGTCATTTTATTACCACATTTTTATAACTAACCACCTGCTTCATTAATGGCAATTTCGAGACCCTCCTATTACACATACTAGCAAACATCTTAAGCCCTGTACTGGTTGCAGCCTTCCTAAACCCATAAGTCTAGGCGATGAATCAAAAAATAATATCTTGTCCATGTTCACAGTGACACAGGCAGGCTACTAATGTGTGTTTTTCAACTTATAAACAGAACCACTGGTCCTTGTTCCTGCATAATATAAATATTAGAAAATACACACAATATTTGGAATTAAATTTATGTTAATAAAATTTTCTATGTATTTCTTCACCCCAACTCGTTTATTTTAAGGGCCAAAATGTAAACAAAATTCGTATGAGATTAAAAAAACATTTTCACATGGCATTCAGCCATGCGAATATAGGACTGTGGATCCCTCTACCTTTCAACAGTGTGGATATTGGTGGAACCGTCTCAATGCAAATACAGGTCTTGGTGTTTATTTTTAACAAATGCTTACTCACAATTAAGCGGCATCTGGAAAGGACCAACTTCCGCCTCATGAAGCGATATGATTCTTCAAATAACCCAGAGCAGCAATCACTCTGTAACTCGATAACCACTTTGTTATTCGTCAACTACTCTCAGTGCAGTCCAATAAAACGTTGTGCGTCCGGAGAAGTGGTTACTATTGAACGGAGTTGGTCACATTTATCGATGTCAGATGCCAACACGTCTTTGGCTAACTAATATTTTAAAGTAATTGACATTTCGTAGGTAACAAAATGAAAATGAATTCTGCGTTATCGACCCGTAACTTAAAGGTGCACCAGATTTCGCGTCATCGAAATTCCGTTTACAATTTATATTGGTGGAATAGGGTCCATTTATTAACATTGTAGTCATTTAGAGCGTCTATACAGTCTAATATAATTTCGAATGCGTTTTAACAATTACCATCTAAAAAAATGCTCATGAACGACCAGCGTTTTGATGAACATTTTGACATGCTGCTTTTTCAACACGTTCTAGTACTATTTACTACTCAGTGCCAACTCTCCGAGCTGGTCAACTTCCATATAACAGGTGATTATTGGTTAACAATAATTTGGATTCCTAGCAATATATAAATTTTGCACATTCACGTGATCGATAAATTACTTGGATCAGCGGTCGCATTCAGCTGTTGAACTTGAACGCGTCTGCTTGGCAAATTGACATCATTTTTCTTAGTCGACAAATTGAGGTTTCTGAGGTTATTTTTCAATTATTTTTTCCCTACAGAGCGCTCACTGAAAAAGTATTCACAGATTGTTTAACACTAACCAGGTAAACAAAGTGGTGAAAGTTGCAAAGTCTAGTGCAGCTCTAAAGGTAGTGTTAGACACTCTACTCCATTAACATCTATCACATAACTCTGGGACAAACCATGTATGCACATCTACAATGATTCGATGATTATATGATTATTGTATGAACACTCATAGAAAAAAACACATAAGCAAAATAGAATACAAATGGTTTGGTTGACTTGAATTTTGAAGAACATGTGAAATTATAGAGGTCCTCAATTGACCCTACATTAATTCTAATAACACTAAACACATTACATGCTAATCACAACCACCAATTGCTGGTAAGCAATCACCTCTCATGATCTCGGTGTTCGTATCCCTCTGTGTGTAACAAAACAATTACATCAAGCTGGCACACATATATGATGATATCACACATGATGGCAGTGCAACATTATTTATTGAAGGCAAATGCGAATAAATGCGCCTACACTAATGTGAATGGAACGCTTTGTAACTTACATCATCAAAAGAAATAAGTGATGATTTTCCGGAGCACATTCTTAAGAACCATGTGGTAACATCTGAAAGTATGTTCACTAGTTTTAGTAAAATGAGTTTGATTAATAGTAGTAGCTTCTGTGAGCTGTAATGACTTGAGATTGATAAGTGGTACTTATTACTTTCTGTTGCAGGGTACTGTAACCACATGATGAAAAACCACAATTTGTTTAATTAAATTCAACTAGTTTAAAATATTCCCATGTTGGCGTAATATGTCTGACTCCATGAAATGCAAAATTAAATATTAAGAAAAATAAATGAAAAAAGGTTGAACGCTGTGGTAATTTTTCGCACTTACACTTATCAGGACGAAAAATTAAACAAGTAGAAATTATTGGTATAAATGTATTCTGTCTTCATGACTTATCTTGATGGTGCCTCCAAGGTAAATACTGAAGATGGAAACTATAATGAAGACATTTTTGTGATTCCTCTGAGACCAGTCTTCGCCCACGGTTCTGCCAGTGGTCTTGTCGGGAGTGGCACAGACAGTTGTCATTAACTGGACTTCTTCAGACTTCTAGTCATGGTCCACTTGGACTCCTATTTAGTTGTATGGTCAAATGAAAAAGGCTACACAGGAAGACATTTTTCAGCATTTGCCACATTGTGGAACTTTGCTTTATTAGTGAGTTACCTGTTGGGAAAACCAGCTTAGTTGAAAAACTAAGGTTAGCTTCTGTGAGCTGTAATAATTCAAGTGTACACGGCGATATGTTTCATATTGAGATGAGAATTTAATTATTTAAAAAATAAGCACCCATGGGCATAGCCCTTGGTGGTGCTCTGTGCATATTTTCTGACTCTAAAAAAAAGGAAATAAATTTAATTAAAATTATTAAATAATATGAAATAGGGTCGAGCATTATACCAGCCAAGGACAAAGACATGACATGAAATCTTTTGTATGTGTTATTATAAATTCATAACTTAACTGAGAGAAGACATTCGAGGTAATATGGGAAGGGAAAATAAGGGAGATAGGAAAGCCGGCAAGAAAATCAAGGACGCTGTTGCTTCCTAGCGGGTAATCTTGTCACTGGTGAGGCTTGACTGACAGGTGGTGGAAGCAAGGTCCGCGAGTTTGGTCTCAGAGGCGGGCCAGCAGGGGGTTGGAGTACAAACAGAGGGAGTTGATTCACTGTTGCTCTGTGCCAATCCGCAGCATAAATGAAGGTAGCACAAAAATGATTGGCTAAACCAAATAGGCCACATGGGAGACAATTACACACCGTTCTGCCTGCCTCATACAGGCAGACGGAATGGGTGTATCTTCTAAATGAAAATTTAAATAAAAATAGTATACCCTTATGGGTGTCGCTACCAGGAATAAAATGAGAGGCTTAAGCTTCACAATTCTAAGATAATATATATTCATTCAGAACACAATTTGATTGTTATGTTTATTATTAATAATTAGGAATGCATAATTCTCCCCTTACCTAATGTACAAGGCTGTGTAGTAGTTGTATGATTTATGAAACTATTTGAAAATATAGATTATGTTCATTATATATTTTTACATAGGCACGAGCGAAGGTTGGGGTACTATTCAGACATAAAAATTGCTACACTATGTGAACATGATATCAATTTGAATATCATATTATAGCTAATCAAGGATAATGTATCAGTGATACAGATATATACATTGTATATAATTGAAATGAGGACCGAGGAATTCCCTATAGCTATCTGCAACTGTACATCTGTTTGTATAAGGTTGAAATCCTGCATCCAGGTGGATAGAGGGAATATCCTACTGTAGAAATCTCTAATGTAATTATTAGTCTGCTCTAGATTTAGAAACCTAGTATGAGATACGGGAGTCATTTGTAGAACTTGCGAATGGTGATCCTAGTTTCATCACTGTGGTAGGCACATAGGGAAATACTCTGTTATTCTTAACTGCCATCTGTGGAACTCTTTGGGGTTCCAAGGTATAGCCCTCGTTATAAATAATTCCACTGAATTGGTGACTGATTTGCCATGTGTATTAGCTAGTAATATCTAGCTGAGTATTTTAATTATGGTTTCATTCAGTTAGTAATTGGCCTGTATAACGTGATAGAGGGAAATGTGAGAATTCCTAATTTCTCAGTCAAGTCTTTACCACTAATATGAAATATACACTTCACAATGTCATCGCTAGCTAGGTATATTCACACTACATGAAGACAATTGTTACACAGTAACTAGCTTTGGCATGTTGCAGCAGTTCGAGCTCCACAAACGAATAATAATGTTTTAATTAAATAAAACAAAACTGAACGCCTTGAGAGACACGTGAGCTTGCCTCGGATGTTCCAGGAATTGAGCCTCTAGCAATGGGTCTGTCTGAAGAAAAATATCTGAATCTTGTTCAGTTGATGATATATGTTTAATGGCATTGTAGTGCTTTAGTGTCTGCGCATTTATTCGTGCATTAACTGAATAAATATTATTGTACAGTTATTATGTGCAAGATCATCATATATGTACTAGCTGAACAGAAATGTCGTAGCTACATCCAGAGAGATGCAAACAATGAGATCAGAAGAGGTGATTGCTTAGTAGCAATAGGTGTTTGTGATTCACATGTAATGTGTATAGTGATGTTAGAATTATCGTAGGGTCAATTGGGGACCTCAACAGAACAATCACATTGCATTCTGCTTGTTATTATGCTTGCAGACCGAGTGGTCTGCCTACTATACCATTTAGGTGTAAGTACCCGAAGAAAGAAATGATGGGCCCATGGCCCACAAATAAGGTAGAAATTCATAAGAACACAATTGACTGTTTACAATAAATTTATTTGCTGATGATGAAATTTTTATTTCATATTCAAATATGTTCCTATAATACTCGATTGAACACTCGAAATTCTATTCGTACTACAAATGTTATGATAGCAAAGTTTTTTCCAATAAACATTCCAGATATGATTGGAGAGTACGTTTTGTTTCCATTCGCAAGTGTCGTCTGAAATACTTTTCGTAAAATTGTGTTGCCATTAGTTTTCGACTGACAGTTGTAGTTGGTCTGGTAGTGTTCGGTTCGGCTGGACATCCAAGGATGTACCGTAAATGAAGAGGAAACATGGATTATAAGTGCTGAATTGTGATACTAGAACGAAATTGGCTATGGAGGGTTCTATGGAAGGTATGCATTTATTTTGTTTCAATATAATTTTGCGTCCAGCACTGCTGATCTCTCCAGATCGTGCTGTAATTGATTGTCTTCACTGCATACCGTATTACCTAGCTGGAATTGAAGTGTGAAATACGCTGGCCAGGGTCCACTCCGTAATTAAACCTCTGCGACCTGAGATATTTTTTTCCTCTGCTAATTGCATCAGATGCTATGGAACGTTGATCCTAATTAGGCTATACCAGGTCAATCGTGTGAATATGGCATAAATTGGCTAATAAATAATTGGTCGCAATTTTTTATTATGTTAATGATAGTAGACTTCCAGAATTTGTTTCAAAATATTAGAATGATTAGGAATTGATTACAGTGAATGTTGCATCAATTGCATAGTCTACAATTTTTATTCATATAGTATGCCAGTGCAGATTTTGTTGGAGTAGCCAGGCAGATGCCAGTTGACCAAATCTGGGTGGCTCTACTACCAGCTGTTGAATGTTTTTTTAACTGGTGATTGATCTAATTCTTCTCCATTATGATAGTTTTGTAGAGGTATTTCTATTGTGTATTTGCTTTTGAATGCAGCTATAGGCTACTCTTTTTTTTTGTGCTGGGTTACCACTTTGAATTTTGAATACTTGGCTATTATTTACGAGATTGGAGCCTGGTGTTCAAACCATGCAGAAAGACTTGTCAGCATCAAGAGATAACATAGAAATAGGACAATACCAATTTCAATCAAAGATCTTAGTAAGATAAGGGGAATCAAACCTTGGAACTCCCTTCATTGCGTACACATTGCAGTACCGATTGGTTAGTGGTCTCTTACCTCCGCAGCCTTCTTCAGCAGCCCCACATACCAGTGAAGAGCAACAGTGCTAGGGGAAGCCAGCACAGCCATGCATGCCAGAATAATAACAGCTCTGTTGACAGTTAAGGAGCTTGAATAAGTGTGCTCAGTTGGCCATCCACACTGCAAAGGGTGCATAAGGAGCTATTAAGATTGACTGGTGTGCCTGAAAGCGCCGCCAAATTCACAGCCCAGGCGCCTCCAATGATGAAAAATCAGGAAGTCAAGTTGACAGTCCAACGCCAATGCGCCGCCAATTCTGGTGATCAAAACTTCTGTTCCACTATTGTCAGTGAAGTAATCAAGGGGCACCACTGCTCTGCTTATGAAGGGAAAGAAGTTTAAGTCAAAGAGAAAGCTACATGTGAAAATCGTGATTACCTAACCTATCTTATTTTGCGCTCCAGGGTGGAAAATTCCAGCCAAGGTGAACTGATATACCCAACACAACACTTCGGACCAGGCCAGTGGCTGAGAATAAGCCTCCAGAACCAACTGTATGGCTGTTCCTAGGGCTCCACATTGGATACGCTTCAAACCATACCAACACCGCTTGTACCGTTGCCAGCACAGTCCAGATTGCACAATTGGGCATGGGGTTGAGAACATTACGTGCGTTTTCATCACCAAATATTTAGAATCAAACCAGCCGTGCACCTCAGAAGCTGAGATTGGCATATCTAAACCTTTGCCTGCGCTCGCTGAGTATACTTGTAGAGTTACGTGCGCTATTGTCAATGATAGTGACGAATATATATACCGCGGAGAGCTAGAAGCGCAAGCGCCTTGTAACGGACTGCAGAAATACATATGTGTAGAGTTTGAGATGATCGCACATAGATGCAAACGTCTTTCACCAACCAGGCGTCCTACACAACAGAATGTTACATCTAGATGATTTTCTTTCCTATGGTAGTTATAAATTCTAATTAACAATCATTGTCAGTTCATGTTCAAAATTGCCATAACTAACAAAGCATAATTTTGCACTTCCACTCCGCTGTCTGTTCCAGGAATGTTGCTGCAAACTTTGTTTCTATCTATTGTCAAAATGCAGTAATGTTGAATTGTCGTTCAAACCATGCAAGGTGTAATTTAATATTGCAGTTAGCCTATTATTTCATTCATACCAAATGCTGCTGCACTTCATCTTGATATTGCGCGTTGTATTGTGAAACGCCAATAATTTATTCTCCCTTCAAAATTTGCAATATTGGTTTTTGTTCATTTCACTTGGTAACTGCTGTCAATCCGGACTGTTTGGTCAAAGAAATTAGTAGTTCAATGATGGTGATGCACAGTGGTTAGGAATCTTGGTGTCAGCTTCAATTGATATGCTATGGAGGAAAATGCGTGCATGAAATTGTAGCCCAACAAATAGTTTGGAAGATTTGTATATCAACGATGTACTGTCTCCACGGGCAATATCTGGAAAGGTGTCTTCACCCGCGCTTCATCTCAAGACTTCACATGCATATCACATTTCTTATCAATGTTTGCATGCGCTGCCTGCCAAATTGTGCAAACTGGACTGCACAGTATCCATACCCCACCAGATGAATTATGAAAGAAAGATGAGTGATGCAAGGAGAGATTACTCTACAAGCCTTGATACCTACTGTTCATATTTTGATTCCTGAACCTTCAAGCATTTCAATAGCAACACCAGGCACTGCAAGTGGAGGCACAAAGCATTTTAAAAATGGAAGGGCTTGTTAATATTCACCAGTGGTTCTTGTCAGCATGGGTAAGAGGTGGGAAAGCAATGCGTAAATGCATTGCTCTCTCACCCCTTCTGCTTGCAAGAACCACGGGCGTAGATTAGAAAACCTCATTTTTAAGATGCCCCATGCCTTAGCTTGCCATGCCTGGTGTTGCTATTGAAATGCGTAGAGCTTCAGGAATCAAAATTTGGGAAACCGGTTGGCCTACATACCCAAATAATATGTACATTTGCTTGGCGAGTTAGAACCATACATTTGCCTGGCTAGTTAGAATGTTGAAACTCAGTGCTTCACTCATGATAGTAGGAGTAAAGCATACTATGAAATAACTTGAAAAGTACGGAAGAGGAACTTTGTATTTACGTTGTGTAAAGCTTTTATCATGACAATAAAGCACCGTAAGTTTCATCATTCTATCGTCAACCAAAATTAAAGTAATTTATGAACAACCGTGAGGCGAGCTACTGTCCGGTGATTCCCCACACCAAACAGGGTAATTCCCCTTCCCTGCACCACCATATATAAAAAATTGATGCAAATTAAAAGTTTGAGAGTTATCAGTAACTTTAAATTGAATTTTATGTAAAATATTACGCCTGACAGGTCTTTCTTATGCTCGTTTTCAGCTGCCTTCATACATGACTGTCGGAGGAATTAGTTATATTGAATTTCACTCTGGGAAACAAAGCTTGACAGGTTTGCTGCAAATTGATGGAAAGAATGATTGTATCACAGTTGACTGAGTATCTTGAAAGCAATATTATTTTATCACCTCATCAGTATGGTTTTTGGAGCGGCTGCAGCACTGAAGACCAATTGCTGTTGACCTACGAGTATGTTGGGAGGCAAATAGATGAGGGATGTATTGTGGATGTTGTGATGCTGGACTCCTCAAAGGCATTTGATCTGGTGAGTCATGCTATCTCTTACCTTTGATCTCTTACCTTTGCAGCCCCCTCCAGCAAAGGTAAGGCTCTGCTGCTCCCCATCAAGTGGGGAGCAGCAGAGCCGGGGGAGGCCAGCACAGCCATGCGCGCCAGTATGCTGTTGAGAACAGCAATGTTAACACAGGTATAGGAACTGGAATTAGTGCGCACTATTGGCTATCGCATGAACCATCCGCATGCATGACAAAAACAAAAAAATAAAAAATCCAGAACAGCACACTGCTATGCTCCTGTCCAAATTGGAATCCTTGGGCGTTTGTTATTTTTTGCTAACCTGGATCTCAGCGTTTGTGTGAATGGCAGCATGAGCAGCCCAGTTGCTGTGAGGAGCGATGTGCCCTAGGGTTCTGTCATTGGGCCGCTGTTGTTCCAGATTGATATTAATCACATCTTTAGTGGTCTCATGCAAATTCAAATCATTTGCTGATGACTACAAGTTGTACTAGATACTTGCACAAGGACACTGAGTCTGCCGCTCAAGGTGTCCAGTCACTGCAAGGTATGTTGGATACAGTTGACTCAGTTGCACGGTCCTGGAACCTTCAACTGAATCCGGATAAGTGTGTTGTGCTGCGCTTTTACAGAGGTTGTATTGCTTTTGATGCTTTGGTTCCAGCTAACCAGTGTCATGCAGGGCAAAGTGTTGAAGTTTGTCCCTACCCACAGAAACTTGGGTGTCGGTAGATACCAGTCTCCGATTCCACCATCATATTCGTGTGGTGGCTGCAAAGGATGGTGGGTTGGGCAACTGTTGTGGAGATGAACTATTTGTAGGTCACGGGAATTTATGCTGTCTTTTATGTTTTGCGTATTTGTCCCCTTATTGAGTAGGCATCCTGCGTTTGGGTCACTGGATATTGTGGGGACTGCAGGCTGCTGGAGTCTGTCCAGAGATGATGGACTGGAGTCAGTCCAGAGAAGATGGAGGAGCCTGGATTTGTTTTCCATCAAGGGTTGTCATTTTGGGGCAGACCTGATTGAACATTGAACAATTTTAAACGGGAAGTACAAGAATTTGCTAACTATGTTTTCTTTGGCTCAAAGAGTTGGTACTAGAGGTCATGGGCTGAAGCTGGTGTTTCTTCCTTACTCTTCTGATGTTTGCAGTAGGTCCTTCAGTGTTAGATGTCTTGGTGTGTGGAATGGCTTGCCTGCTGACATGGTGCAGTTGACAGATATCATTCGCTAAAAGCAAGCCCTTGCTGATCTGATCTACAAGGAATTTTCAGATTTTGACTAGGCTGATGAAATTTAATTCATTTGTATGGATGTGTGTAAGCATATATTTTTTTGT
>SDVV010015007.1:0-14649 GCA_016164225.1 Gammarus roeselii
ACATTGTACTCAACACAGTGGCCACAGTACACACTCTCTTCACTCACATTGTACTCAACACAGTGGCCACAGTACACACTCTCTTCACTCACATTGTACTCAACACAGTGGCCACAGTACACACTCTCTTTACTCCCATTGTACTCAACACAGTATCCACAGTACACACTCTCTTCACTCACATTGTACTCAACACAGTGGCCACAGTACACCCTCTCTTTACTCACTTTGTACTCAGAGTAACTGCTTTCAAACTTCCTCCGTTCATAGTAAGAAGCCTCTAAATGGGACATTACACTGCAGTTCCTCGGGCTAAAATAAACGGACTATGCAGACCCTAAGAGTCTATCCCACTCCTGATGAAATACAGAGGATTTACATTTTTATACGTCGTTTGCCGAATCATAATGTATGATCCCGCGACAATAATTGGACAACAATTTTTTTATATCGTTCACATTAATCTTTTTCCGACATGTTTTGTATTGTGATGGAGTGATGCCTGTTTGTATATTCAGATTTATTTGTCCCTGTATTCAGAAATTTTCAGCGTAGTCTTTCCAACATGTTGCTTGCACGTTACCGGGCAACACAGAAAGAAAAGTCATCACTATAAACGTAGTTCTTCCAATACGTAGATTTCAGTATACGCAGAGATAATATAATTAATGCCTTCTTTACATACCTGTTTGGCTAGTAATACCATGGACTGCTCGATGCTATTAGCACACTTTGAAGCTTACCCAAGTATCCGTTGCTAAGACGACCACAAAAGGTGCCTGGGCATAAAAATCGCATTGTTGAAGGTGTTATAATATTTAAAATAAGGTTTAAAATCGAACCATTCTTAATAACTGCTGCATTGAAACTTGATAAGAGCCAAACCTAATTGAAATAACCCAATTGACGTTCCTCAACAATTACCTGAGACGCTCCAACTAATCCCCCTTACATTAGCTCCAAATAATGCCCTTTACACTAACTTTAAATAATGGCCCATACACTAGCTCCAAATAATGGCCCTTACCCTCGCTCCAAATGATCGCCCATACGCAAACTCCAAATAATGGCCCTTACACTAACTCCAAATGATGGCCCTTACACTAGCTCCAAATAATAGACCTTCCACTAGCTTCATAATAGCCCTTACACTCGCTCCAAATAATAGCCAATTGCCCTAGCTCCATAATGGCATTTACACTAGCTTCAAATAATGGCCCTTACCCTCGCCCTAAATGATAGCTCTTACGCAAGCTCCAAATAATGGCCCTTACATGAGCTCCGAATGATAGACCTTTCACTAGCTCCATAATAGGCCTTACACTCGCTCCAAATAATAGCCAATTGCACTAGCTCCATAATGGCATTTACACTGGCTCCAAATATTGGCCTGTACATTCGCTCCCAATAATGACCCATATACTAGCTCCAAATAATACCCCATACACTAGCTCCAAATAATGACCCCTACACTCGCTCCAAATGATAGCCCGTACACAAGCTTCAAATAATGGCTCATACAATTGCTCCAAATGATGATTCCTATACTAGCTCTAAAAAACGGCCCTTACACTAGCTTCGAATAATAGTCATTACACTAGCTCCAAATATTAGCCATTACACTAGCTCCAGATAATTGCCCTTAAACTAGCTCCAACTAATGGCCCTTAAACTCGCTCCAAATAATGATCCAACACTAGCTACAAATAATGGTCCTTACACTAGCTCCAAATAATTGCCCTTGCACTAGCTCCAAATATTGGCCCATACACCAGCTCCAAATAATCGCTCTTACAGTCATTCCAAATGATGGTCCTTACACTAGCTCCAAATAATGGCCCATACACTAGCTTCAAATAACGGCTCTTACACTAGCTAAACATAATAGCCCGTAAATAATGGCCCTTACACTTGCTCCAAATAGTAGCCCTTAAACTAGCTCCAAATAATGTCCCCTACACCAGCTCCAAATAATGGCTCTTAAACTTGGTCCAAATTATGGCATCTACACACGCTCCAAATGATGGTCCATACAGTAGCTCCAAATAATGGCCCCTTCACCGGCTTGAAATAATAGACTTACCACTAGCTCCATAATGACCCTCACACTCGCTCCAAGTAATAGCTCTTGCACTAGATCCATAATGACCTTTACACGAGCTGCAAATAATAGTTCTTGCACCAACTAAATATTGGCCTGTACACTAGCTCCAAATAATCGCCCTTGCACCAGTTATTCAAAATTTTCTTCCAAGCGGACAATAAATATAGCCACTTTATAAGGAGGTATTTGCTATTTATTTCCAAAGAACGTCGTAAGGAAGTCTTCGTTAACGAGCCTGCCTAGCAATTAGCTAATGGTCTAATGGCCTATAGATAACCTGGAACCAATAGCCTCTATTTTTTCAGACGATTATGTTTCGACTATAGATGGGCACTTCGTAAACTTAGTTGATGGGTGTTTAATAGCATAGCACTTTCGAATGTGATATATTCGGAGCAAGTAGCACCTGATCACATCATCGGAGATATTTGATGTCGCTATACGAGGTGGAGCTGATACCTATGATAAGGAATTATACATCTGTTGTTGAAGAACTTTGAGAGTGGATTAGATAATTAAAATTGAGTTTAGGTAATCATCATCTTTAAAATCTTTTCTATGGTATGATATTTTTGGTTTAAAAATGTCTGGTTCATAAAATCTAAATGAAGCAAAGGCATTTCTGAGGTCTAATAGGAAAGTCAAAATTTCCTAATAAAATATTGTTTGAATCAACTTATATACTGTCTTTTTGTCAAAATGTTGTTTGATGATACTGATGAACCCTTGATGTTAGATGATACTGACGATCCCTTTATATTAGAGGATTCTGATGAACCATTGATGTTAGATGATACTGATGAACCCTTGTTGTTACATGATAGTGATGAACCCATGTTGTTGGATGATACTGATGAACCCATGTTGTTGGATGATACTGATGAACCCTTGATGTTAGGTGATACTGATGAGTCCTCGATGTTAGATGATAGTGATGAACCCTTGATGTTAGATGATACTGATGAACCCTTGATGTTAATTGATACTGATGAACCCTTGTTGTCAAATGATACTGATGAATCCTTGATGTTAGATGATACTGATGAACCCATGTTGTTAGATGATACTGATGAATTCTTGATGGTAGATGATACTGATAAATTCTTGATGGTAGATGATACTGATGAACCCTTGATGTTAGATGATACTGATGAACCCTTGATGTTAGATGATACTGATGAACCATTGATGTTGGATGATACTGATGAACCCTGGATGTTAGATGATACTGATGAACCCTTGATGTTAGATGATATTAATGAACTCTTGATGTTAGATGATACTGATGAACCCTTGATATTAGATGATACTGATGAACCCTGGATGTCAGATTATACTGATTAACCCTTGATGTTAGATGATACTGATGAACCATTGATGTTGGATGATACTGATGAACCCTGGATGTTAGATGATACTGATGAACCCTTGATGTTAGATGATATTGATGAACCCTTGATGTTAGATGATACTGATGAACCCTTGATATTAGATGGTACTGATGAACCCTGGATGTCAGATTATACTGATGAACCCTTGATGTTAGATGATACTGATGAACCCTTGATGTTAGATAATACTGATGAACCCTTGTTGTTAGATGATACTGATGAACCCATGTTGTTAGATCATACTGATGAACTCTTGATGTTAGATGACACTGATGAACCCTTGATGTTAGATGATACTGATGAATCTTTGATGTTAGATGATACGTATGAACCCTTGATGTTCGATGATACTGATGAACCCTTGATGTTAGATGACACTGCTGAACCCTGGATGTTAGATGATATTGATGAACCCTTGACGTTAGATGATACTGATGAACCCTTGATATTAGATGATACTGATGAACCCTGGATGTCAGATGATACTGATGAACCCTTGATGTTAGATGATACTGATGAACCCTTGATGTCAGACAATACTGATGAACCCATGTTGTTAGATGATACTGATGAACCCATGTTGTTAAATGATACTGATGAACCCATGTTGTTAGATGATACGGATGAACCCTTGATGTTAGATGATACTGATGAGCCCTTGATGTTAGATGATACTGATGAACCCTTTTTGTTAGATGATACTGATGAACCCTTGTTGGTTGATGATACTGATGAACCCTCGTTGGTAGATGATACTGATGAACCCATGTTGTTAGATGATACTGATGAAGCAATGTTGTTAGATGATACTGATGAACTCTTGATGTTAGATGATAGTGATGAACCTTTGATGTTAGATGATACTGATGAACCCTTGATGTTAGATGATACTGATGAACCCTTGCTGTTAGATGATACTGATGAACCCGTGATGTTAGATGATACGGATATATCCTTGATGTTAGATGATACTGATGAGCCCTTGATGTTAGATGATACTGATGAACCCTTTTTGTTAGATGATACTGATGAACCCTTGTTGGTAGATGATACTGATGAACCCTTGTTGGTAAATGATACTGATGAACTCTTTATGTTAGATGATACTGATGAACCCATGTTGTTAGATGATACTGATGAACCTTTGATGTTAGATGATACTGATGAACCCTTGATGTTAGATGATACTGATGAACCCTTGGTGTTAGGTGATGCTGATGAACCCTTGATGTTAAATGATACTGATGAACCCTTGATGTTAGATGATACTGATGAACCCTTGATGTTAGGTGATGCTGATGAACCCTTGATGTTAAATGATACTGATGAACCCTTGATGTTAGATGATACTGATGAACCATGGATGTTAGATGATACTGATGAACCCTAGATGTTAGGTGATACTGATGAACCCTAGATGTTAGGTGATACTGATGAACCCTTGACGTTAGATGATTCTGATGAACCCTTGATCTAATTAAGTGTACAGACGGAATAGTAAATACTGTAAAATGTCGAATGAATTGGTAAATTAACTTTTCACATAAGCAAATTAAAAACTGTTCAATTCAAGGTGATGACAGTGCCTTTTAGTCCTGACCATGGTGATGACAGTGCCTCTTAGTCCTGATCCTAGTGATGACGGTGCCTCTTAGTCCTGATCATTGTGATGACAGTGCCTCTTAGTCCTGATCATAGTGATGACGGTGCCTCTTAGTCCTGATCATTGTGATGACGGTGCCTCTTAGTCCTGATCATGGTGATGACGGTGCCTCTTAGTCCTGATCATAGTGATGACGGTGCCTCTTAGTACTGATCATGGTGATGACGGTGCTTCTTAGTCCTGATCATAGTGATGACGGTGCCTCATAGTCCTGATCATGGTGATGACGGTGCCTCTTAGTCCTGATCATTGTGATGACGGTGCCTCTTAGTCCTGATCATTGTGATGACAGTGCCTCTTAGTCCTGATAATTGTGATGACGGTGCCTCTCAGTCCTGATCATGGTGATGACTGTGCCTCTTAGTCCTGATCATGGTGATGACGGTGCCTCTTAGTCCTGATCATGGTGACGACGGTGCCTTTTAGTCCTGATCATAGTGATGACGGTGCCTCTTAGTCCTGATCATGGTGATGACGGTGCCTCTTAGTCCTGATCATGGTGATGACGGTGCCTCTTAGTCCTGATCATTGTGATGACGGAGCCTCTTTGTGCTGATCATAGTGGTGACGGGGCCTCTTAGTCCTGATTAAAGTGATGACGGTGCCTCTTAGTCCTGATCATTGTGATGACGGTGCCTCTTTGTGCTGATCATAGTGGTGACGGGGCCTCTTAGTCCTGATTAAAGTGATGACGGTGCCTCTTAATCCTGATCATAGTGATGACGGTGCCTCTTAGTCCTGACCATGGTGCTGAATGTGCCTCTTATTCCTGATCATGGTGGTGACGGTGTTTCTAAGTCCCTAATTCCTGATCATGGTGGTGACTGCTTCTTAGTCCTGATCAGGGTGGTGATGGTGCCTCTTAGTCCTGATCAGGGTGGTGACGGTGCCTCTTAGTCCTGATCAGGGTGGTGACGGTGCCTCTTAGTCCTGATCAGGGTGGTGAAGGTGCCTATTAGCCCTGATCAAGGTGGTGACGGTGCCTCGTAGTCCTGATCAGGGTGGTGACGGTGCCTCTTAGTCCTGATCAGGGTGGTGACGGTGCCTCTTAGTCCTGATCAGGGTGGTGACACGAGGCAATCAAGACTCGATGTGGCCAGACGCGCTCTTGTGTAACTTTTTCATCCTATTTATTTTTGCCACCGACTTCAGGTAAATTTATGCAAGTGAACGTAAAGCTGTTCAGTGTTGTCGATCGGTACATGATCCTTGTAGACGATTGGTACATGGTTCGTGCAGACGATTGGTACATGATCCGTGCTGACGATTGGTGCTTGATCCGTTGTGACGATTGGTAAGTGTTCCGTGCAAACGATAATTGGTACGTGATTCGTGCAGACGATTGGTACTCGTTCCGTGCAGACGATTGGTACGTGATCCGTCCAGACGATTGGTACGTGACCACTGCAGACGATTGGCTCATGATCGACGATCGGTACATGATCCATGCCGACGATTGTACATGATCAGTGCAGACAATTGGTAAATAATCAGTGCAGGACATTGATCAGTGATGGAAATTATAAAAAAATGTGTGAATCTAGTTCCAAAATGCAGTGCTGGTTCATTTAGATGTAAAAGATCCATACGATATACCTAATTCCTCTGATTATACTTATGTGCAGAAAGGACGGTCTCCTTTTATTTTGCCGGTTCGGTTACGTCACGTTAAGACTTTCCTAGCCTTCAGCGTATGAGGGGTGCCCCGGATGGAAATCTCCATTCCGGAAATCAAATCGATTTTAGGGTTCTAGGAATAGCCGAGAACTGCAAATTGAATATGACGGGTAAATTGACATACGATAAAACACCGGGGCTGCATTCAGAGGTGCAGACACTCCCGGAATTTTCCTCTGATTCAGAGACTTGGAATGGAATGTTTAAAAGGGGTACAGTTCGCTGCAATAATTGGAGAAATAGAAGTGAAATTCTGAACCGATGAATAGTAGGTAAATTTGAGTCCTGATTTTTGGTCAGCCGAATATTGAACAATCAGTGGTTTATTTGATACTCCTCAAGCATCAAAGGGTTGACTGCACCCTAGTAGTTGGCAGCACCCAAATGGTTAGCTACCATAACGTATTCGGGATCAAAGGATGATGAATTTCTTCTGTAAGTCAGTTCGTTATAGAGAGATCCTCAAAATTATTGTTGCAATATTTCATGCTAAACCGAAGAGCTTGTTCTCTTTTGGCATAATACGGTCTGGCAGGGATCGTTTTTACATAGTTTTATTGAAAGGTTCTAAAAACGTTTAGAACCAATAAACAAATGCATGAACTGCTCTCAGTGGAAGTTCACCCTCAACTGCACCGTCCAGCAGCCTCATCCAGGGCACTAGGGTGCAGAGCCAAACAACCTCAGCCGCTCATCCCTACCGCTTGGGTGCGCCTCTTCAGTCGACCGGCCCAGGAAATCGGCTGTATCCGCCCCTGGTCGAGAAGAAAAGATTTGCTGGAGGCCGACGCCTGCTGAGGTGCCGGCAACTTGGAGGGCGGCCAAGAATAGGGGAGTCAGGAAGGGGTGGAGGACAAGGAAAGGGATGGAGGACAAGGGTACGGATTTAGGACAAGAGCAGGGATGGAGGACAAATCAGGGGTGCAGGAAAGGGACAAGGATGAAGGAAAAAAGCAGGGATAGAGGACAAGAGCAGATATGGAGGACAACGGCCGGGAAAAACGTAAAAACTGAATATTTTGGAGCAGGGCAGATATTTAGGAAAATGACAATGATGGAAGAAGGTGGTGTGGATAGAGAACAGGGCAAAAATAGCAGACTAGGGCAGCCATGGTTCTTATCGGCCCTTATTCTTCATCGGCAGGGTAGAAAATAAGACAGGCATGGTAAACACGGGCAAGGACAAAAAAACAAAACAGGGATGGCACCCAACGATGTGATTCCGTGATGAAAGATAAGGACGCAAGGCAAGTATGTAAGGAAAGGACAAGGATGCAGGGCAAGGGCCGATATTTAGGAGTAATATAGGGAGGAATGACCAGGGCATGGATAGTGAAGAAGGGTAGAGAGGAAGGACAAGGGTAGGGATGGAGGGCAAGGTAAGGGGCTGAGAATTTGAAGATAGGAGTTAATGGCAATGAAAGGGATCTAGAAAAATTACAGGGATAAATAACTAGAGCAGGTACTGAGGACAAGGGCCTAAATGGCAAACTAGAGCAGGGAAGATCACAATGGTAGGGTAGGAAAGCAAGGGCAGTGATATAAAAAATAGGCATATTTATATCGTAGACACGTAAACTTGAAGTAGGCGCGGGGAGAAGGATTTTTTTGAATAGTGAATTTCAAGTAAATAAATAACCCAACGGCAGAGGAAACTCCTACTCGAGTAATAGTGTGTGGTTGAGAGGGGGGGTGCTGAGGGGGTTGCTGTCCGACCCGACACTCCTAAGTTAACCCTTCTTGCTATAGGATGAAGAACGCATTGCCGCTCAGTACGGCCAACTTGAACCGTTTCTCCGCCAATCAACGCTGATCTCCCTCACAAATCAAACAGTTTACTCGCCATACACACCCCATGCAAATAGCGGAACACATTAGATATCAAATTGATTTCCGCTTACATGTCGAAACAAGGGCTGTCTCAACACAAACTCTGTTTTTGAAAGGGAAAATTCACGGTGTCATTCATCCACGGTGCTAATCAGCGCAGACTATCTGGAGAGCAGCCTGCGCTAGACCTAAATGAGAGTTCATGCAGTTCAAACTCATAAATTCTCTGACCGCAGCGACAAAGGTCAGAGAATTCATAATTGTTTGACCACCTCCTCATAGCAACGGAGTGCGTAGCGACTCTGGATCCAACTGAGTTCCCAAAGAGCAAACAGAAACTGCTTGTATCCAGAACCCCATTTCTCTGATGATGGCAGGCAAAATTAGTACTCTTGTCAGCAACATCCAGGAAATCGTTCAGGGTGCTCATATTCTAAGGCAAATCTTTACTTTCTGCTTCCATTCTTCCACTCCTTCCATGTCAAAATAGTTGTCATCTCTTTGCCGCATTTCTCAATGGCACCCTGCGACGTCTAAGTGTCAGCTATGATGTTCACATCGGAATTGATGGCTTCGTCCAAGTCAGTCACAAAATGCATCAACGAGAACAAGACTGGAAGAGCAATATCTTCGAACTTTCTGAGCCAGAGCTTAGAATATCCGGTGTGGTTGGTGTAGCCGGGGAAAATAAATTTATACATTCTTCTGTAGCAGGTTCGTGCTGTCATTGACGAAAGTTTGTCGCAGCTTCATACCTTGGCGCATAGCTTAGGGAAAGTGCGAAATATCGCGACGCACCTATTCCGTCCCTATCAGCAAATTTAGCTGACACACTCATCTTCAAGTGCATGTTTCTCCCATCTCCGCTTCTACTTTATTCCATGAACAAATTCCGAAAGGTCAAGGCTAGTGGCAAACGACTGTTCCTGGGCCTTGAGAATCTTGCCGTCAAGTGGTAAAAGGACGCTGTTGACTCTCTGGAAACATCTAATGCAACCAGTTGCAGACTATTATTCTCCTCTCTGGTTCCCACATAAACGGAAATGCCTGGAAAGACTTGATGCAGTACAAAAAAACTGCGCATCGACATTACAGAAGTAAATAAAATGAATTATTAGGACCGCTTGAATGCCTTGAAGTTTTACACAATCTAAAGACGTTATGAAAAGATTCATGGTCATAAATTATTGGAAATTTTTGAAAGGCTACTTGATCAATGTCAACAAAAAGACTGTAACGAAAGTGACGATGAGAAACCAGGCAAGGATTGACAGAATGTGCTCTTTCAAGTACAAAAAAAAACGACGAACGGCAAAATGATGCACACCATAACATTCGACAGTTGGCAGCAAAATACAAATGCTGATGCAACAGCGCGAGTGGAGAGTGTCCCTACGCCTGTGGGCCAGGTGGCAGCTACGCTATAACCAGCTGTACGATAAAAAAAATTCCAAGTATCCAAGTAATTATCCAAGTAAGTATATTCTGCTACTAGCTCACTCTGGTCAACTTGGAAGTTCGAGCAAAGTGTCCCTCTCCGTAATCACCACAACCTGTTGTCAAACACTACTGGATTAGGATTGACCTTCCTCTCTGCAAGGCTGCTGAGCAATATTTTAAGAGCATCTGCATATAGTATTATAGCCCCGTTTGGAATTTTTACCAGAACTTTCATCCTACAGCACAATATCCAGCTTATCAGCCATCACTAGTCGGCACCGACAACTACCGCGCAGCAAATCGAAAGACATCACTTCGGCGCCGGCCGGAGGACTGAGTAAATTCACCAGTTCTAAGGTTGCTCGGATTCAAGGTGAAGAGGGTTGAAAAGGGCAATGAATGAGGAGGTGAGTGAGCGCAGGCCTAGTCACATGAAGGTACAAGGAATAACAGATTCGACGAGGCAATTTCGCCCATTCTTTAAGTTTACACTAAAGTGAATCTTGAATCCCTCCAGGGGATCATCGTGCGCAACTCTCTCTCCAGCACCAAAGCCTCTATCCTGCATTAGTGCCGCATAGTTGACCAAGGTACTTAAACCTTCTTTTGTTATTTATTGCTGCCTTCTAGCCTATAGCTATGAGGGTGGCAAAAACGGTGGCGAGCGGTCCTTAACTTGTCCGACCCTGTATGCTGTAGAATGGGTGTATTAGTGCAGGGCACTTTCTTGTCCCACTCGGCTAGCGCTTGGTTCGCCGTGTCGTGAAGCAATTCGGCTTAGCCACTCTCACACCACACGCAGGTGGGCAGCATCTCTCAGGCCGGGCGGAGAGCCGCTCAATCTAAGCTTTACCAGGGCTGGTGCACTCGAGTTGTGGTCTGAGTTTGTGATGAGATCAGAGTGTTACATCAGAAAATCACGAAACATCTTGTAAATAAATCACATTCTTTATTTTTCATTTTTATAATTATCATGTTGAGGACTGCAGAGGGCAAGCTTTATTAGCCCGAAGTGTCCAGTAAGAAGCTTTCATTATGCCTTCAAACATCATGGACTTTTCCCACACGACTAGATACCTGATCTAGGTTTGAATTCAATAAAACAGATGTTTGGGTGAATGGGTGGAGTGAAGAATGCTTTAGGAGGGTGACATCACGTAGAGGTAGCGAAAGATTGTGGATAGGATAGGTGGGAGTGGATAATGATGCCATGGATGAGTTTTGACGCGACTTAGATGCGTTTACCCGCCCTTGCCGTCTCGTTGAGAAACGGAATGGATGTGGGTGGGGAAGGGCCAACAATTATGACGCAGCAGCTGTGAACTAATGACAGCTGTCGGGCTCTGATGTTGACACTGTTCTCGGAACTCGTTCCTGACCCGAAGTGTGTCTCGGGGTCATGGCCACCTCGTTTAGCGTTACGGAGTTGAGTTTTGTACGTGTGTAAGTGCACGAGAAGAGTGTGAGGTGTGTTTTGCTATCGGTCAACACGTAATTGGAGGATTCGGCCCTGCGGCTGTATCTGTGTCTGAAAACATTGGCAGAATCGGAAACGGGATTTGTTTTCCCCGGATTGCAACCACATGAACTTTCAGTCCTTACAACGATAGGTTAACTCTTAAGAAGTAAACAAACTTCATCGCACCCAAAACAATCACTTTCTGATGAAGATTTTGTTGTTGTTGTGGTTGTTGTTGTTGTTGATGTTATTGTTGGTTATTTTGGCATTTCGCTGCGCTCTACATATTTTTGGCTTTACTGATTCCACGGCTACATTTTTCTCTGAACCCTTGTACCGTTGAGTTACCTCACTCAAAATGAAGCGGTTCAAGTTGTGCAGGTATACAATAATTTTTTAGCCGATGGAGAGGAGCAAAAAATTTATCAAAACTATGTTATAAAATGGGTCACTGTCGTATTACTGGATGTTGTGATTATCATAAACTTTATACTTAGATATTTCATGACCTGTGTATTAATAATTCATATTAACTATAGCTGACTGAATGGCACGAAAAACTTTGTGAACCAGTACAGTATGCATAGCTGCAGTATGACACATCTGCCACTCCTGATCCCATTCACTTTTAACACATGAACTGTTAACAAGTTCTTAAAAACGTAGTGGACCTGTACGATATGCTTAGCTGCAGTGTGACACGTCTCTTACTCGTGATCCCATGTACTTTTTAAAATCAGTGTCAACATCCAATATCGCGAATTTTTATATTGCGTATATATGCTCTGTATCAGTATCAATAATTATGATGAACTGCCTTACTAATGAGTTGTATCATTTCTATGGCAGTAATTATGATGAACTGCCTTACTAATGAGTTGTATCATTTCTATGGCAGTAATTATGATGGACTGCCTTACAAATGAGTTGTATCATTTCTATGGCAGTAATTATGATGGACTGCCTTACTAATGAGTCGTATCATTTCTATGGCAGTAATTATGATGAACTGCCTTACTAATGAGTTGTTTCATTTATATGGCAGTAATTATGATGAACTGCCTTACCAATGAGTTGTATCAGTTACAGTATATGGCAGTAATTATGATGAACTGCCTTACTAATGAGTTGTATCATTTCTATGGCAGTAATTATGATGAACTGACTTACTAATGAGTTGTATCATTTCTGTGGTAATAATTATGATGAACTGCCTTACTAATGAGTTGTATCTTTTCTATGGCAGTAATTATGATGAACTGCCTTACTAATGAGTTGTATCTTTTCTATGGCAGTAATTATGATAAACTGCCTTACTGATGAGTTGTATCTTTTCTATGGCAGTAATTATGATGAACTGCCTTACTAATGAGTTGTATCAAGAAGAGACCCCTTATTGGCAGAGAGTTAATGGGCGCCATTCAGTTCATTAATTCCGCTATGAGGACTAACACATCATCAATATAAAATATTTGTTGTATTATATCACTTCGTAGTGAAAGCCTGTCTATTGAGCCCAACGCAATCATATATGATGAAAGAATGATGTTCAGTGGTAACCTCAATATTATTGAGCCCAACGCAATCATATATGATAAAGGGATGGTGTGCTATGACAACCTCAATATTATTGAGCCCAACGCAATTATATATGATGAAAGAATGATGTGCAATGGTAACCTCAATATTATTGAGCCCAACGCAATCATATATGATAAAAGAATGATGTGCAATGGTAACCTCAATATTATTCAGCCCAACGCAATCATATATGATAAAAGAATGATGTGCAATGGTAACCTCAATATTATTGAGCCCAACGCAATCATATATGATAAAAGAATGGTGTGCAATGGTAACCTCAATATTATTGAGCCCAACGCAATCATATATGATAAAAGGATGGTGTGCAATGGTAACCTCAATATTATTGAGCCCAACGCAATCATATATGATAAAAGAATGATGTGCAGTGGTAACCTCAATATTATTGAGCCCAACGCAATCATATATGATAAAAGGATGGTGTGCAATGGTAACCTCAATATTATTGAGCCCAATGCAATCATATATGATAAAAGAATGATGTGCAGTGGTAACCTCAATATTATTGAGCCCAACGCAATCATATATGATAAAAGAATGGTGTGCAATGGAAACCTCAAAATTCAAATGATGAATACTTTACCATGGAAAAACAATATTTTAGCAGAAAATCCATGCCTGCTGTAAATAAGATTGTGATGTGCTCTTAGTTGTTGAGAAAGCCACGTTCTGCTCTGCTGCACCCGCAACAGGGGACATTCTGAATGATAACAACCTCTTTATACTAGTCGCAAACATTTATGAGGTTGGATTCAATGATAATTCCAATGAAATCGTCAGCTTTGCTGGGCCAGATTTGTGTCATGCACATCAATTCGCCTCATTCCTGGCAGTTATGAAGTGCAGCATGTAACAGCAAGTTTATTGAGGAGCGACGCCTGACGCAAGTGTAATATAATAAATGCTAACGGATTCTGCGCGTAAATGTCAATGATTCAATAATCTGCAAAAGAAAATCATCCAGATGATTGCTTTTATATAGAAATGTTTAAATGGTAATAGATTCCAAGAAGTAATATCTCTACTCATGAAACTACTGCTTATAACAATGCCTGCATGATCTGTCGACGCACTGTCCTCCCATGTTGATTGTGGATTGCCTCGTTAATGGCCGGGGGCTTTTCATATTAACGTGGCGTTTGATTTCTGCAAAACTATCAACAAAATTGTTTGTTGAGTACGTAATTTTGTGTTGAACTTTTGATTTTATGCGTGCTTGTAGATAATTTGTCATGAAGGAGTTAATAATTTGCATATAGTATTGTTTGCTGTATATTAGATGCTACACACCAGAGCCTGCACGGCATGGAAAAATTGCCTTATCCAGAAAAGTTCAAACTGAATGTGTTGATAAGTTTTGCAAGAGTATCCTAAGCATAGGTTGATGGATGTTTTCCTTCGATATTCAATCTGTCAACAGATTTAACTTGTATCATCGCAGTTTTATCTCTGTTTGCGCTTACGAGGACATATATATTTA
>SDVV010015008.1:0-14649 GCA_016164225.1 Gammarus roeselii
GTTTGGTCCTATGTCGACATCCATCAGGTGGTTGTGAGTTATCCACGTGTGTCCCGTGCACAAGCGGTTGATGAACACTTGGTCTTTTCTGTTGGTGAACTTTGTTTCCCATTCTCCGACTGAGGGTTTGACTGAAAGCATTTTTTGTCCACTCTGTTGCCACATTTCATCCCATCGGGATGTTATATGGGAGTTGATAATATTCAACCAGTCCCAGTAATGTATTGTGAAAAATTGTTCTTGGGGAGTTGATGCCAGTTTAGCAAGCGAGTCCGCAAGTTCGTTTCCTCTTATTCCCGCGTGTCAGGGGATCGAGCAGAATTCAACTGCCTGACCCGTCTCGGACATCACAAAGAGATCGTGCTGCATTTTACGTAGAACGGGATCTTCGTAGTGCAGCGTCTTAAGCTGGGTGAGGACACTCAGACTGTCTGAAAATACGATGTGTTTGGGGAAGTGATCTGTTTTGGCAATAGAGATGGCTAGTTCGAGTGCGTGGAGCTCCGCAGAGAACACGGCGAGGCCTCTTGTGGGAGTGTGGTTGAGAGTGGGATTTTCCCGCACACAACGCCGGCTCCCACTCCGTCCGCGGTTTCAGAGCCGTCGGTGTACATATGGCGGTGCTCTAAATATTCTCCCCAAGTAGTCTTAGGAATTCTTGCCGGTACGCGTTGATTGTAGTAGTTGCTTAAGGGTACACGTCGACCGGTTTGTGGGTTGATCATCCATGTTGGTGTGTTAATTTGAAGAATTTTGTAGGAGAATGAAGGCTCAATAGCTTTACGATTGATGTTCAGCGAGGTCAGCAGGTTGTCTACACGAAGGAAAAACGGTGGGCATATGTTCTTTTTAGCCGCGAAAAGGCGCAAATCGGTTATGTTGGTGATGTGGCTGATTGCCGGGTTATTGATTAGACTTCTAGTCTTGAAATAGTATTGTAGCAAGAGTTTGTCTCGACGGAGCGGAAGTGGAAGTTCGATAGCGAGCACGTTAAGGGATTCGATTGGGGTAGAGCGGAACGCGCCGGTTGTGATACGCAAAGCATTGTTTGCGATGGTCGAGAGAGGGTCGAGAGTAGTTTTGACTGCTGAACCGTAGACAATGGCTCCGTAGTCCATGCGCAATTGTATTATTGCTCTGAACAACGTCATTCCGGTGTCCATGTCGGCACTGAACTTCAGGGATGTTACCGATTGCTTTTGCATCGAGTCGCCAGGGCTGCAATGTGTGGTCGCCACGTGAGTTTAGGGTTCCACACAAGACCCAGGAATTTGATCGTTTCTTCGTATACTAGAGGAGTGTTGTGCACCATTAGGGCTGGTTTCAGGTGTAAACCGGGCACAAGAGTAAAGTGCATGGTCTTAGTTTTAGAGGGCGGGAATCGGAATCCGTTTAGGGAAGCCCAGTTCCCGACTAGGTTTAGGCACTTCTGGATTTCATGTTGAATTGTTATGAGGCTGGTGTGTCTGTAGCTTATTTGAAGGTCGTCCACGTATAGTGATGAGAGCAGTCTTCCGTCTCGGGGAAGAATGTCTGCTAACTGATCGATTTTGGGGATAAAAAGAGTGACACTGAAGACGCTTCCCTGGGAGACGCCCATTACTTGCGGATATGACGGAGACTGTGTGTTGCCAACCTTGACCATGAAGGTGCGGTTTGTAGAAATTGGTGGATGAAACTTGGTAGGTGACCTCTCAAACCTTTACGGTGGAGATCCTTCATGATCCCGTATTTCCACGTAGTGGCGTATGCTTTTTCAACGATATATGGAAACCACATGTTCTCTTTGGACGAAGGCCTGTCTAATGTCTGATTCTAGTCGTACGAGGTGGTCCGTTGTGGAGTGTCGCTTACGGCCACCACATTGGATGTTGTTAAGGCCTGCATGCATTTCAAAGTAGTCGACTAGGCGTGAGTTTATCTTTCTTTTCATAGTCTTACATAGGACGCTAGTTAAGGCAATGGGACGATAGTTATGTGGGTCGCTGTGACATTTTCCGGGTTTGGGTATCGGAATAATTACGGATTCCTGCCATTGATTGGGAAAGAGTGAATTTGAATACAACGTATTGAACACATTTAGTAGGCGCTGGAGAGCGTTGTCAGGAAGGTGTTTGATCATGTTGATGTGCACTCGGTCCGGCCTGAGTGAGGTTTCACGAGTGTGGTTGATAGCATATTGTGGTTCATGGAGGGAGAAAGGTTTGTTGTAGAATTCTTTATTTGCAGAAGTGAAGTCGATATGCTCACTTTCTCTTAGGATCTTTTCCCGCTGGAAAGAAGCCGTATAATTTGTTGATAGTGATATTTGGCTGAAAGTCGGAGCTAGTTTGTTCGCGATGCCCGCGTATGAAGAATAGACAGTGTCTCCGTCCGTCAAGTATGTGGATAGGTCGCTCGGGGCGACCTTGGATAAGTCTGATTTTTCCCCACACTTGAGAAAGAGGGGTGTTTCGATTGATTGTGTTAGCTAACTGGGTCCAGCTTTTTTCTTCTCCACGCTAAGTTTGCGGAAAACCTACTCGGTTCCTGGAAGAACGTGCGCGGCGGAAGGCCCCGTACATCCCTTCACGCTGGTCCATTGCTTCTTGTACCTCCGGGCACCACCAAGGTTTCGGGAAAAAGGTTGAGGGTAAATATTGGGGTATGCATGCGGCAGCTGTACTTCGGAATTTCTTGTATAAATGTATGACAAGGTCGCGCTCTGAAATGTCTTTGGGAAGGCCCTCCACATCGTCCCGTGCGACATGTGTTTAGTATTCCTCCCAGCTGGCTTTCCGGTAGTTGAATCGAAGTTCCTGTGCGTCGGGATTGTTTGGTCGGTTAGTAAGGAGCGATATGATCACTGGGTTGTGATCACTGTCATGTGTTGAAGGCAAAACTCCCCAAACGAGTTGGGGAGATGCAGTGGGGGAACAGATTGATAAATCGATGGCGGTTTCACTTTCGAGGGTGATCCGTGTGGGTTGTCCGTCGTTGAGAAGGACCTGGTTGTGAGTGTCTATGGTGTTGGCCATTATCACTCCCCTGGGGTCTGTTCTCACGCATCCCCACACTTTGTGGTAGCTGTTGAAGTCTCTAAGGAGGAGTACGGGATGATGCAGTTGGTTATGCAGATCGGTCATTAGTGCCTCCATGAGGTCGTAGTTTCGTTACGAGTAGATAGATATCACTGTAATTGGTCTTGAGATACATATCATCACTGCGACAGCTTGGAGTTCTGTTCTCAGAGGGAGGAGGGGATGAGGTATGCTTTGATAGATCAAAAGTGCCACTCCTCCGCGTGCAGTCACATTATTGTGAACTTCGCGACGGTGTATGACATATTGAGGGATTATAAAGGTGGCTGCGTCACGGAGTTTGATCTACTGGAGGCCTACCACCAAAGGTTTATGGGTGTAGATTAGCGATAATAATTCATCTCTCTTGCCTCCAAGTCCCTGGTAAATTCCACTGAAGTGTTGTGTTGTTGTTCATTTTGAATCTGTTTCACGCCCAGATTTTGATGATTTAGAGCGGTCGCGTGGTTTGTAGGAACTTTCGTGGTGTTCGTGTCTAGGAGGCGCAGGTGTTCAAGATCGAGAGCGTTTGTAAGAGCGTCCGCTTTCTGTAGAACATGATCTCCTAGACTCACTGCATTCTCGGCTGTGAGTGCTCTTGTAGGAGGAGGAGGAGGACGAGGGAGTACGATCTTTGTGTTAGCTTCTTGAGCAAGCGCGTTTCTCTTCCATGGAGGGTTATTTAAACATTATGATGTGCCGAGTAGTAGTCGTTTGGATATTTGAGTCGAGTGCCATGCATGGTAGATCAGTGTTTTCGGGTATCAGTTCTCCGTTGAGGATTTTCAACGCGTCCTCGCGCAGGCGAAGGTTGTTCTGACTTGCGAGATGTTCTGGTGTTGGGCATGTTAGCTGAGGGTTGAATACCTCACTTTAGTTTTCGCTGGGTGCGGTAGCAGATAAGACGGCCAGAAGTCGTTCAACGCTCTGATCGAGGCGAGCTGTGGTTCGTGGGATGCTGCTTATCTTTTTGCTTCGTGGCGAGAGGGTGTCGCGTATCCCGCGGTCGTCGTCGGAGGAATCTTAGTCTCTTGGCCTTTAGCTTTTCGGGTTCTTGGACCTCTCCTCGTAGTCGACCGAGGCAGCATCCATCGCAGTGCTTTCCTGGGCACTGGTGGATTCATTGCTTGGGACGCCCGCCTCTGTTACGAGGGCGGTTGCTGGGCTGGTTGTGGTATTGTTAGTACTGGAGAGGGGTGTTGGGGTCATTGTAATAGTTTGTGTTAACGGTACGCGAGTGTTGTCTGGTGGGGTAGACTTAGTTGTGGATTTAACCGTTTTGGCGTAGTTTAAATTACGGCAGTTTGGGGTTTCGTCGTAAAATATTTGGATGGCTTGTTTTCGTGTGACTCTACGATCATTTTATATGATTGTCATTTCTTTTTGGTCAATCTGCTTTGGGCAGTCGTGGTCGCCTGCCTCATGGAGAAATGAACAGTGGTAGCATTTAGGTTGGCGGACTAAGCAGTCCTTTCGGTCATGCTCGCCGGCGCACTTCTACAGCGTTGGGGTATGTACGGCTGGCAGTATTTGATGACGTGGCCGAATTAAAGGCATTTTTTGTTCGTTGCAGGCCATCTTGCAACTGGGTAAGTTTTGGTTTTTCCCTGTTCGCCCGGGATTGCTATGAATTCCGGTGTGTCACGTCTTGGGAAAGTGATTTGATATGCGGTGGTGTGGATGTTCCGTGGTTTGATCCATTCTGCTAGGGAAACGTTTGTGACTCCATAATCCTTTGCTAAACCTGTTGCAAAAGCCCTTAGGTCAGTTTTGGGAGTGTAGTTGGAAGTTTAAATTATTTGTCCTGTAGCATTGAAGAACGGATGTATTTCGACAGTTACGTTGCGTTTGTCTATTTTGCTAATCCTTTGTATCGCGTTACTTTACTCGATATTTGCGACGTGGGCCAGATACTTCTTTCCCTATCGGTTTATGTTTATCGGTCTGCCTCCCAGTTGTTTGGAGAACGAGTTCATCATGGTGAATGGGTTCATTGAGGGAGCAACATTGGTTGCACCACTATCTACAAGCGTTATGAGAAAGTAGGTAGGGAATGAAGCTGATCTCTCCTAGGTGGGAGGGTCTGCCTGGGAGGAGCGAATCGCGGCCGCAGCCTCTCGTCGCCCGATTTTGTGCACAGTTCGGTATTGCAGGATCTCTCTCTTAGTCTTGTCCTGGGGGCAGTCTTCGTGTCCCGTTGGGTGGACGTTTACTTTGCAGTAAAAGCAGCGAGATTCTTCGGATGGGCACCTAGGGTTGTGGTCGTCTTGGGAGCAGTGTGAGCATCTTTTTTTTACCGTGACAATCTCGGGTCGGACGACTTTCGAATGGTGTAACCTTGGTTTTGGCGTCAAAGAAAGGTACGTCTATGTGGTTAGGTGGGGTGGGGCAATTGAATTTAAGTAGAAAGGCCGTGGTGGTGTTTCTTCTTGGTTTGATTTTTGGTGCGATTTTCGCTTCAACTATACATTCCTCGAATTGGGCGAGTCCGGTGATGAATTCGTCGACTTCGTCACTCGGGAGACCCTCGATGTAAATCAGGCCTGAACTCATGGAAAAAGTTGGGTGGTGTGGTATGATTTTGCAAGTCTTTTTGCATATTCTGCTTTTGGAGAGTATAGTGTCACTTTGAAGTTTTGTGTCTGCTTTAATGGTGAAGCTATCGTCACCGCTGGCGGTGATGTTTAGAACTGGACGGCCAGTCATGGAGCCCAGTTCTTCTCGTAGTTTATATGGGCAAATATCCGCTCTGTTATTGACATCGAATGTCATTTTCAAGTGTTCGGGGAATTTAAGGCCGTTTTTGAATAGGTTGTGTTCATCAAATCGTGTTTATTGTCTCCCCCTTTACGTTTTTTGGTGTTCGGGCGTTACGAGTTTCGGCTGGGATGAGAGCGATGTTATCAGAGAGGTCTGAGGCGGAAGCACACGAAAAGGTTACGGGTTCCCTGGCCTCTATCCTCTTCATCAGCTCACCCAGTCGGGTATTAATTGTTGCACAAAGGTTCTCGAGTTTAGTGAGGCGTTCGCAGACTTCAATGATGGGGGAAAAAAGGAGACAGTAGACGGTGAAGAAGAGGGGAGTTTGAAGGGACATAAGGGTGTTCACCCCACGGTTGGGCCGTGACTGTGCGGCCCGTGAACCTAACAGATGCCTAGAGGGGGGGGGGTCAACCTACCCTGAACCAGAGCCTCAAGGATTCACAGTCGTCCTCAAGGTGTCGGTGGCAAATGCGCCCCAAAACCTGCTAAGGGGGAAGATGGAGAGGAGACAGGAAACGGGGATCACATGCATAAGATCTACACTAATTGTAGGAAATCTCACGCATGAGAACAGCAAAAATTGACAGAAAAAGGTTGAATGAACGTAGGAGCGCAATTTTGCTGTTATTAGCTACCCGAAGGAGAAAATTTTGGACCGGTATGCAACGACCACTAAGAGATTTGTCAAGAGGGAGAGAGAGAGCGATAAGAATATAAAAGTTAAACTCAACATCAGGTGCAAATGAAGTAGAAAAAATGTAAGGAAATTCAGGATTGGGGAAAAAAAAAAGATAGTAAAGGGTGAAAAAGAGGAGTATTTGAAGAGACTCCGAGCAGCCCGTGGACCTAACATGATCATCGGGAGCAGAGGGATCTATGGGAAATTCGGGTGTTCACGCCCTCGGTTGGGCCGCGATCATGTGCGGCCCTTGAACCAGTTAGTTAGGGAGGTTGACCTGGTTAATAGACTCTGTAGTTGATATTGGAGTTGGAACACAGCTGATGCCGATGCGTAGATCATGAACTCGTCAACGTATAAGGAGCAATTCACGGAGTGTGGGACTACTCCCGCAATCCTATTAATAGTAATCGCAAATAAATTACTCAAGAGGACTCTACCTCAGGTTACCTCACGGGAATGCGTGTTTGACAGGTGATTGCAAATTTTGTTGCTTATTTTCGGGTGCCCGGCATCGGGTTTAGGCATGTTGTTTCCAGTTTTGTATCGGTTTCAAGCTATTGCGCAAGGACCTTTCACAAAAAAGGATTTCATTTTTACGTGGTGTTATTCCCTTGTTATTGAGATACTGAGGTCGGCAGTGTGAAAGAAAATACTTTACTGTTTCTGCATCTCATCACAGGATATAACCTGAGGTGAGAGGGCGGTTGTTGTGCAAGCGGTGAACGATTGGCAGTTGGCTGGCTTTACGCTGAATGTATCAGCGGACGCTGGAGGAAGATCATCATGATATGGAGTAGTAATATTGATGGGGAAGTGGTTACTTCCATGAGGTTCCTTAAGCACATGCGTAGCAAAGTATGGACCGAGATTGGAGTGCAGAAGGATAGGTCGATGGCCGATGACGAGGCGGTCAGTGAATGACAGTGCGACGGTTCTTCCGTATTAAAGAGTGTAATATCGTAGGAAAGGAAGACCATCTAATATGTCTTAAATGACCATCAGCCATACCTCTATCCAAGATGTCACCTCCATAAGACAGGGTGCAGGAAAAGAACCAACATGTTTAATAAGTAGTGCGCTTGAGATTAGTTTAATGGAGGATATGTGTGAGCCTGCAATGTAGATTGTGTTACAAAAGGAGTACTTGTGGCCGATGAAATTACTTTTGCGGTCAGGCTTGTGGAGAGTTCAAAACGCCGTATCGAAAATGATCCAACAAATGGCCAAGATCAGATCTAAATGTTGAAAAAAAAAAAAAAAAATCGGAAAAAGCCGACGTGGAGCTGTGCGTACGGTGCTGCTCTTCAAACTGAGCAATAAATAAGAGGAGCTTGAGCATATAGAAAATCTAGTCTTGTGTACGGCGTGAAGAGCAACACCTGCAAATTTGGAAATATTACAGTTCAAAATTGGATAAACAAAATTGAATTTGTAAAGATAAGCCTTTGTCGCTAATTGACAAAGCCTTGATATTTTGAAATACTGCTCACGTATGAGGCGTCAACATACAAAATTTGGTCAAGCCTCCAACCCGTCTCGAAAGTGATTCAAAAAATGGCCAGATTCAGAGCTCGATTACGGAAAAACTAAAACGACTGTGGTAAAAATGAATATGGAGTCCTCCGTATGATGCTGATCTTCAAATTTAACCGTGAATCGCTAAAATCCATGCAGAATATGCGAAGCCATATTAGTCTGATAACACTTTTTGTCCAAGGCAGCCCATGAAAAATTGTTAAGGTCTTAGGTCGATTTGGAAAATACAAGAAAAATTAGGTAAGTTGCTTCTCTGTAATTTGAATCATCAAACGTTCAAATCCATGCATAATTAACAACGCCTTAACATTTGAAAAGTGACAGACGGACGCAAGCTTCGACAATTGCATTTTCAGGCTTGAACGTCCGATTCGCTAAAAAGAACGAGCCCATTACTTACTGAACTAGAATCATATACTGGTAAGTAATTGATAAGGAAAGTAGCTCGACAGCATCCTCAATACATACAAGAAACACAGAAAAACAGTCAATTCTGAAGCTGTCCAACCGGAGGTACACTGACCGTAGAGTAAAGAGAGTTACTCCACAGACCAAACCCTAAAACACAAAAGAAAATAGCAAACTCAACACCAGAGCCTTCGGTGGAGGCTAATAGTAATTCCGTGAAGTAGCAATTCCCTGATTGTACGAATATCTTAAACGCTTCTCAAGATGGTGGGTTTCTCCTAACCTGGTCATCTATGTAATTGGCAGGCATGGTCTGGAGCGCTCGCATGGCGTTGATGGCAGCCTTGCAAGGAGCGGTCTTGACGATGTCCAACAGGAGGGGTACGGACTCCCTCTGCTGAAGGGTCTTGAGGGCAGACACATACAGGAGCTGGCAGGAGGTGGTCTCACAACGCCGCAACTGCTGCTGGAAGTAACTTGTGGCCTCGCCTACCAGCTACGGGAACAGTAGGACAACGGAAAAAATTAAATGTTTGTTTGGGAGAGAAAAAAAGCAACGTACGAATAGCCAGTCACACAACTGTCTAGATTTTTTTATTAAAACACAAATGAATTTTACGTTAAAACTTGACTTATTGAACTCTCTAATCACATTGTCTTAGTACCCAATGCGTAAGCAATTCACCAATAAATAAAAGTCCCAAAAAAGATCACATCTGTGATGGAGTGCATTCGTCAAGGAACTGGAAGGGAGCTTCAAAACTCACCGGCTTCTCAGCGTTGTCGGGCATCCTGGAGTAGGTCCTGACGAGTGAAGCAACAGTGTAGACGAGGGTCTCATACAAGTGTTTGTTGTTCAGTCCTCGCTTCACATGGTCGAAGAGCTCTGAACACACATCGAAGAAGCATATCATAAATAACCAAATGTTTTGTGAAAACGATTGTTGGAATAAGTATCTTCCATCCTTTCCCCAGTGATATATCTTTCTGATAAAGCAAAAACAATGTACTCCTCATTAAAATTAGGAATCACAATACACATCTGACATAGTGAGTATAACATCGACTCTTGCATAAAGTTTAAATTTATACCCTAATAACTATATAAACAATGATGTTACAACAAAAAAAATACATTTATTGACTGGTTTGTGCTGATCATTATAGGTCTTGCAAGCAATAGGTTCATCTGTATCATGAAATGTCTCCGACCCAGTCGCGAGAGGCCCTCACCTTGGATAGCGGGAGCCGAAGGGTGAGTGGCGAGGGAGATGGTGAGAAGATAACGTTCGGGAAGCAGGATCTTCCTCTCTTCCTGGAAGTTGAGGAAGGCCATGGCGGCGCGGTGACTCCCTGGAGTCTGGGCGCTGGCGACGATGTCCAGCAACTGAGGACTGTGAAAACAGGATTGATGCCGCAGAACAGACCATTTGATCGGACTAGTGGGTAAAAACTTGACGACTAACATAATGCCAGCAGGAAAACAAGATTAGAGAAATCGGGTTTACTAATGCATGGAAGCAATGTTCTTCACGCTGCAAGTGTCAAAGGGACATTAACTCTAAAGGTGCTGAGGCCATATGGTGCCAGCACTCCCCGTATGGCAGCAAGGAGCGTCGACCAGCCCTGCTCTAGAGCCCTGAGAATTTGCAGATCGTCCTTGAGGTGATGGGGGCAATGCACCCCAACACGTGCTGTAAAGAGGCAGGAAACGATGAACCCAAACTTTAGAACTGCAATCCGTATAGGGAGTCTCACGCATGCGGATAGCCAGAATGGAATGAATAAAAATTAGGATTGTTTAAGAAAAAAGGTAAATGAAACAACACAACTTGATTGTTATTAGCTACCCGAAAGGATACAATTTAGGACCAGTGTGCAATGGCTATAGAGATAGTGGTGAAGAGGGTGAAAGAAAGAAGGTAAAGGAAATGTGAACATAACATACGATGCAAAAGAGATAAATATAAATTAAACAAATTCAGGATGGGGGAAAGATGAGACTGACAAGTGAAGAATAGGAGTGTAAAGACAACTAGGGTGTTTACCACAACCCCCCCCCCCCTCTTCTGCTTGGGCAGTGAAAACATACGGCCCGTCCCAACAGATGCGTTGAAGGGCCGGGGGCAGAAATGAAGAGTAAACGAAAATAATCAGAGATACTCTCACACACACACACACACACACACACTTCTCCCATGCACTCACACACACACTCCTCATGCATAAATATTTGCAGTTCTCTCATGCCAGGTGAAGATACAAGCAAAGGTAGAGATAAAAAGTTGAAACCATTTGGTGACATCATACTAAGAGTTCTTGATGACGCGGCGTGACGTGAATATTATTTTTCGCGTTATTCCCTAACTTAACCACTGCAAATATTCTAATTAATAGCGCATAAATGAGTTAAAAAAAACATCAATCAAATAACAATCGAGACAACAGCTGAAACGTACATGATGTCTTTGTTCTTTCTGTTGGTAAGGACGGATCGGATGGCGCCTTCATCACTCTCCCTCATCTTGCGTAGCAGTCTGATGAAGGCGAGCGCAGAGCTCTGTGTGCCCAAGTTGCTGGCGTTGAGAGTGCCTTTGAAATTGGAGACCAACTCCTGGAGCTAAGGAGGAACAGCAACAGTTGGAAACTAAGGATTGGTTACCTCTCATATATAGAAATAATCCGTTGTCGCCTTGCGTATGTTGTTAGTTATACATTTCTTCTCAGAAATTTAGCACCACCATATTTGTGCAATATGTTCAGCAAGCGTCTTGAAAAAGTAGCTTCACTGAAAAAGCATGACATGTTTGTGCTGGGTACTTACTAATAAAATACATATGTATTTTAATCACAGAATATGCAGAATTGATTGATATCCAATTACAATTTCATATAAATCATAAAAAAATCCTAACAGGCCGATATTCAACGTACGCTCAATAAATGAAACCATCCCGGGCAACAGCTTTACAAATTTGGAGCAGGGGATAGCATCACTTGAGCCCAATCAAAACAAGTGGTCTATTGGATATCGACAGGCATCCCAAACCTACCGTCTTGCAGGCGATGCACTCCCGTGGGTCCTCCTCCGTGGACAAGTCGCTAGGCACCAGGTCTTGGCGGGATTGCTTCGCCAGATTTCTGATCATCTCCGACTCGGACGACCCTGTCGGCGCTTGGATGTTGGACTGCCGCTCTCCTTGCGAACAAAATGGTATAACAAAATAATCAAGGGAAGGCTCTCTCAGAATAAGTTCATAAGTTAAGTGTTTATGATACTTCCCTCAGGAGGGTATAATTTACTCAAGATCAGTGTCGAGCCTTCTTAGTGCGCTGGAAATTGAGCTACTAAATGCCAAGGTAAGAATCATTGAAGTTGTGGTGAGCATAGAAGGATCATTGCGGAAACGTCATCTCAAAGTAGATTCAAGCACCTGAATGTTTAATAAGAGTCCATTGTTGTCAAAATGAAAATCAGATGTTTTGCTTGACCAAGTAGCTACCACTCACCCTTATACTCAAGCGTCTGTCTACTGATGACCTCTGAAGCTGATGTTTTCTTGGCTTCGACTCTGAGGAAGTGTGTCTCAAGTCCAGACGCGGTAAGGATGACCTTATCCGCTGGCCTGAGCTCGTAGCTGACGCTGGCAGTGCTTGAGATGGCGGCACCAAGAACCTGACGGTGGCAAGATGATGAGATAAAATAACAAATCTAACCACCAGCTGAAACTAGACTCAAAGATTCATGTTCACAAAGAGACAAATAACGCAGTCTAAAAGGTTAAGCAGGATAACAAAGCATGATGTTGCCTTTCAAGAAGTCCTGGATGTCCATACCTTGTTGGTGTGGTTGAAATATTGCGATTCCGTGTTGGGGACGCAATCTTCCTTGAACTTGACGACTCGTCCGCTGTCCCCTGCCACGTAACGAACGTTGCAGAGACCAGAGGCGTCCACTTCAGACCGTTCGGTTTGCTGCAGCTGAACCTGAGGGGAACATTAAAAATGCACTGAAACTATTAAGAGTCACTACACAAGTACATATAATATTTAGCACGTGTATATTATTGCTCCCGTTATTTAGCGAAACAATTGGTAGATTAGATTGATCTACATATCTAGTTCGAAAGAGTCGATGATTTTCTAGCACAGGAGACAATCGCTAGCATAGTACCTTTTGCATTACCGCTGCAGAAACAATTTCATCAACAAAATTTGATCGTCTAGTGAATGATTGCTACGCCAATAACAAACAATTGCCCCGGCATTTCTTTCCTGACAACTAAAATCTTTTATTTAAACAAAATCCCCTCGGTTTTCTTAAAACGATAGCATTTGCCTTCAACGACAACCTATAGAAGCTCTGTTCGAGAACAAATGTGGCAAGCAATTTTAAAATAGCACTTAAAGAAGAATACGCACATAAATACCCAAAAAACACTATCCTGTGCAAAATCATACCTAACGTTGCTCATGTACAAGCACTTTTAGTCCCTCACTTTCATTGAGGTTAGTTGTTGGGATGAGTCATGATATTTTGAATGCAATGGTAGCCACAGAAGAACGGACGAAGTATTTTAGGAATGAGAATGCTTCATACGCGAAAAAAATGCTGAATCAATGAACATGGGCGTCACTAAAGTGTTGAAAATGTGTACCGAGATGAGAATAGATTAGAGAGACAAGGCTTTCTAACGCGCTAGAGTGAAGAATACTTCAGGCACCGAACGTCAAACCCTGCACCGAAATAAACGACAATCTGAGGCAACAACAGTTTTATTTTCAACAAGTTTTTCGCAACCCGAGATATCTTCACGATTATTTTGATGTGCGGTATCGGCAATGGCTACCGTTTCTCACCTGCAGTAGACTGGCGATGCCCTTCTTCAGGTTGACGCTGGAGACGTCCTCGTTCCTGACCGAGAACACCTTCCCGATGCGGCCTCCCATCCAGTGGACGAAGAGGGGAATGCTCTTAAAGGAGTCCACCTTCGAGGGCTTGTTTACGAAGCCGTCGGGAGCAGGACCCTGGCGGGCCTTGACAGAGAGCTTGGGGGAGGACACCTGGAAATAATAGGATAGAATATTACCCACCGAACCGGTTCTGCAGGAAAAGAGGGCTGCAAGTCGACGACCTGAGGTAGCAAACACGGGTAATGAAAAGTAACATCGCTAAATTGAGAATTTGTAGCCTCTACAGTCTCCATTGATCGAAAAATAAAGGAGCAAAAACTAATCCACTGGGTACACATAGTGCCCCTCAACGCCCAATGACAACCACCACTGAACCTCGAGTGAGTCGAGGATTTTGATTTGATTTGGGCCTCATTTCCACCAGAGCCTCAACGTGAGTCATAATAGGCTCCTTCGTAGAACTCGATGATCATTGATTCCAATAGGCTCGCACGGCTAGGTGTGCGAGGAAAAAACAAAACAACACTTTTAACGTTAGAAAGAAAGTGAAAATTTTAGCAATGTCAGACGCACGCTGGTGCGCAAAAGAAAAAACGCTTACACGAAACGGACCTCCGCTTCCAATCCTTTTCAACCTAAAGAGTATATATACGCACCCTTGTGCGTACAGGTAGCATCGTCGAGAATTGTACAAGGTCAGTAGCTACACGGGCAAATTCAGCTCCGACAGCAACGCAACATAATATTTACAGCTACGTGGTTTAGATGTTTAAATACAATTTATTTATTTAGGTAAGATAAAGACTCAGATGAACAGAAACGAATCCTCGCCTCCAACCAATCAGAACCTCATGTATGTATGTCCATACGCCAGTGCGCACAGATAGTATCGTCGAAATTGGTACAAGGTTCACGGCTACTCTGACTAAGCCAGCTCCGAAGCAACGCAACACAATGTTTCCAGCTACGCGGTCTATTTGATTTCAAGTAGAATTTATTTAGTCAGGCAGGATAAAGACTCAGACAAAACGAATCCCCGCCTCCAACCACTTAGAACTCCAAGAATTGGTACAAGGTCTATGGCTTCACGGATTAAATTGACTCCAACCGCAACGCGTCACAAGGTTTTATAGCTGCGCAATCCAGGTAAACCCCAGAAACTGCGTATGGTCCGTGCACGCGCAGCGAGCACAGACTGAAGAAAAAATACCTACTCACAAAACCACCAACACGAACTCCCGCACAAATACTCCAGCGTTATAATATTTTGAATCGTGAACAAGAAAG
>SDVV010015009.1:0-14649 GCA_016164225.1 Gammarus roeselii
CCCCACTGTTTACGACTGATTCAATAATGACGACAGTTTTGTAGAGTGAAGCTCCACATCTTCAGGTCTCAAAAGCACTGTGATCTAAAGAGTATCACACAGCGACTATTATACTGACCGGCGCTGGTTTATGACCCAACTATCGGAAGCAATAGAATTAGTAAACAACAAAAAAGGAAAGCCTCGTGGCTGGCCTGAGCAGGAAATATGAAGTTTGCATCTAATTGAGTACGTGTAGACGCGACCGGTAGCAACATAATGAGCTCGGGATTATTTTAAAATGATTGTTTTTAAAATTTGAATTGATACTCGTGCATTCATGTGTCGTGATCAATGTTCTCGACCGTTCGAAAATTGAATAAATCGGTCATCCATTTGCATTTGAAAAAGTTTCCATTGAGAAAGCGCTACACGAATTTGATAGCTAGATTCATATCTTTCCATGAGAAATGCTTAACGCACAACCACGATTCTACAAAGATACATAAACAACATCAGCACATGTACATACATGAAAACCCTTACGTGCCTGTGTATAAATTCATACAAATAAACGTGCACACGAGCACAAAACAATGGTACCGATCCATTGAATTATTCAACATTCTAAATAGTAAAAGATGCACAACTCACTGTTCACAGAAATAACACAAAAATATTGAAATTCATGGACGGTGCACTCACTAAACTTAGACAGCATTTAATATCATTAGGCTTTTTTTGGGATTGGGTTTGTGAGTGAAAGTAGTAAATGCAAGGAACAGGGTAATTGATATAACAAACGTTATAAAATGTTGACGGGAAATTATCTAATAACTAACCGCCACAACCATTTTAGGCGCAAACAATCTAATTGTGCAGGAGAACATCATAACCTATGTCCAAATTACTAATTGTTTTGTACAGGGAAAGGTTGTGGTTAAATAAGATATTACAAGTAGTGTTATCGATATCAATGCTGGATTTGCATACGATCATGTTAGGCCGCTGTTTGATATAAGCAGATTCTAACAACTTTTGGAGAGGGACATCGTTGATTCAATTTAGAATTACGGCATCCTCAAGTACAATTCGGTGTCTATTCTCCACAGTGAGCTTTACCAAAGGGTTATCCTGATTACGAGTTTTGATAGCGTTCTGGTGCTGACCCACCCTTCTATTGACATCATTACTTTCACCAATGTATGTTTTGTTACAATCATCGCAAGGAACGGCATAAATACCAGCGTCTGAGGCAGCTTGTTTTGTGATGGGATTACGTTGTTCCAATTGATAACAATGTTCCGATTGATGCCACCATTGTTTTCCTAAGAGGATACCTTAACAATAATGCTCTTGATCTCCGCCTTTCAGTGGATACGCTAATTAATTTGATTGAACAATGCATTCAACGTTGCTGTTTTTCTTGTAATGGTAACTTTTTTCATCAAACTAGAGGCTCACCAATGGCAGTTGCCTGTCTTCAATATTGAGTAATATATTCCTGGAGTATTTTGAAAAAGAACTTCTATCAAGTATTGTAGATTTTGAGTATACATGGTTACGATATGTTGATGACGTATTCGCAGTTGTCCCATCAACTGCTAACATCGACGAAGTCCTCACAAAGTTAAACTCCTTGTCTGAATCCATCAATTTTAAAGTGCAACGGAAATCAATGACTAGCTTCCTTTCATGAACACATTGGTAATGAGGACTAATAATACAGTGAACTTTAAGATCTACAGAAAGCCTACCCATTCAAATCGTTACATTCATGCTTTCTTTGGTTGAAGGCTGACGCGCATCAAGGTGAGAGTCAGAGTAACATCTCCTGGGGGAAGAGTTGCTCGTGGCAACTCCTGGGTTCAGTCAAGAGAACATGAGTATTATAAATTTTGAAAAAATTGAATTATTGCATGTTTCAGTCCAAGAATGGCACGAGTATAAAAATTTGAAGCTATGTCGAATCGAGTTTAGTCATAGGAAACCAAAACAGTTATCGCAGATTTCAGTCGAGAAAAACAAAAAAAATGATTAAAATTTTGAAATGGGCTCGAATAACTGTGGAGAAGGGGTTATTAGGCAAGCGTCGTTCAGCACTATGCTGCAACAGGTCTCTTCCGGATCTGTGCTTCAGGAGAGAAAGAAGATGGTTAGTTCATCCACACTGTACAAAGGAAGTTTAAATGTGAGATGCCGGAGGGGTATCTCCAAAACGATAATATTCCAAGGGCATGAAGTAAATATAACATTTAGTTCAAATAGAGATGCCAGAAAGACCTCTCCAAGTTATAGTGCATATTTATTTTAGCGAAGATGCCTGAGGGCCTTATATCTTTCAAGTGGAGATGCTAAGCTATTTTTTATTGTCATTATCAGTCTTTTACTTTTTCTTTTTCCCTCCTGACACGAAGAGAAGAAGAGAAGAAAAAGAGAGTGAAATCGTGTCAACAGTGTCCCTCCATAGGAAGGTACTCACAGATTCAACAGATGGATGTTATCCTCATTTCTCTTTCTTTTTTCTCTCACAGGGAGGGTAGAAAAGTAAGGAGATAAATATATGGCACCATGGTGTCGGCAAGGTAGGAAGATACTCATTGCCCCAACAATGGATGATATCTGTCAAATCTACGTCGTACCATAGAGTTGAGCAAGCTCTCCCTCCTGGTGCGTGTTTGATTTTTGCATATCATGGGGTGTGGGGGTGAGCTGCCGTTGCGGCTCATTGGCAAGCGTCGCTGGATCGCCGGCAGATTTCACCCACACCAGTTTGTCGAATCTACTTCGTACTGTAGAGGCAACGCTCACCTCCTGGTACGGTTTGATTTTCACATAGCATGGGGTGTGTAGGTGAGTCGTTGTTGCGGATCATCGGCAAGCACCGCTGATCCGCATCTATCAATTTTTTCAAATTTTTCTTCTTTATTTTCTCTCCCACAGGGAAAAAGGAAAAGTGAAAAGAAAAATATCATCGTGTCGGCCAGGTCCCTTTGTAGGGACCTTCGTAGATTTGAGCAAGGCTCTCCTCATGGTGAAGGTTCGATTTTCGAATATCATGGGGTGTGGGGGTGAGTCGCCTGCAGACTTCACTCGCACTAGTTTGCAATTGTTGTCTATTTCTCCCATTTTTCTCCTTTCTTTCCTCTCCCACGGGGAGGGTAGGAAAATGAAAATAAAAATGCCATTGTGTCGACAAGATTTCTCCTTATGAAAATACTCGTTGCCTCAGCAATGGATGATACCCGTAGAATCTAGGCAGCATCACAGTGTTGAGCCGGAGCTCTCCTCTTGGTGCGGGTTCGATTTTCGTTTATCATAGGGTGTGGTGGTGAAGGCTGTCACCGTACCACATAAGAATAATAAAAATAATGAGTAAAAATATATGGTATCTCTCAAAGTCTTCACCGACGCATCGAGTTGAGACGCCCTTACCTTAGGCGGTATCGATTTTCAGGATACCATAGTCCCTGCATCTGCTTGTCTCGTTAGGACAGCAGATGGCCTCGTAGGTTAGCGGGATGGGTGATTGCTAGTACCGTTACGGGCTCACATCCAGTACCGGTGGCTCTGGCGTGAATTTAGGGGTGTATGCGAGTCACCGTAACAACTCTCACCGGTGAGTTCCTGTAAGAATAATCGTTACCGTGATATTATGTCTGTCTCTACTTGCAATGCAGTATTATCAGTCTATCTGTACTTACATTGTTGATGGTAGAAAGCGTTTCGTTCCGATATGGAGTTTTTCAGTCGCTTGAGTTGGTCAGCGATAGCAATTATCACAATGTGACTGATAAAGGAATTATGAGTAATATTTAACAACTACTACTACCATCGATAATGCTATATCCCTATAATTATAATCTCGTGTCATTCTCCGGTTAAACGTAGCCCAGTGCTTGTCGAGTGAGTTTTTGAACGCATTCACGGATTCAGAGCCAACAGCCGCAGCTGGTAAGTTGTTCCAAGCCCGCGAGATTGCGATCGGGAAAAAGTGTTGCGCTGTAGTCGTAGCAAAACGTTTTTCCACAAGTTTCGCCCTGTTGTTTCGGGTACGAATGTTGTGGTCCCTGTCGAAGAGGCCGACAGGGCGCATGTTATTGAATCCCTTCAGGTATTTGAAGGTTTCAATGAGCTGGCCCTCAGCCTTCGTTGCTCTAGGGTGATGAGGCCAAGCTCTTTAAACCTATCCTTGTAGCTGTGGTGGCGTAGCTTCACAATGAGAAGGGTTGCACGATGCTGGATTCGTTTCAGCTTGGCTATTTCCCCCCTCATCTGTGGAGACCAGAATTGGACTGCATACTCGAGGTGGGGACGGACGAGGGACGTGTACAACGTCAGTACTATGTCCTTCGTTTTGCAGAGAAAGTTACTGGAGATGTAACCAAGGTTACGGTGAGCTATCTTGTAACTTTCTTAGACCTGCACGTTCTATTTTATATCTTTCGAGATAAGGACACCTAATTCTCTATGCTGGTCAACATTTGCGCGATCGCTTCCTGCCATCGTGTGGTTGAAGTTGGCATTGCGACACTCCATGTGCACAACTGTACATTTTGCAACATTGAAGGGCATCTGCCACGCTTCCGACCACTGGAGGAGTTTTTCGATATCTTGTTGAATCTCAACTCTGTATCTCTCCCTTCCTGCTGCATGGCAGAGCTTTGTGTCGTTGGCAAACTTCGATACCTTGAACAGAAGCCCTGCATCCGTGTCGTTTACATAGATGAGGAAGAGGATAGGACCCAGGACACTGCTCTGGGGCACCCAGAGGTAACAAGGGCCCACTCGCCACCAATGCCGAGCTCAGAGACTTTGTGTAACAGTCTCCTGTGCGGCACCTTGTCGAAGGCTTTTTGGAAGTCTAGGTAGTTGACATCCACTGACTTGCGGCGGTCATACACGTTGATAACCTCATTGAAAAAGACCAGCATAGGATGATGAATAGCTCAAATGAATGTTTCTGTTGGGACTTCCGGAAAATTCACCGGTTTTCATTATAGGTCAGCTCTATGAAACTTAGTCATTGGATGATAAATCAGTGAATTCATGAACGATACATTGTGATTTTGATTATTTGATATGACAATACGGTGTTCACATTATGCACATAGGCACGTTATACTAGAGAAAAGGGAGGTATCAAGCATGATTCAATAATAATGATAGAATATAGAAAGAGTGTTTGCACATGATCGAATACATTAAACGCTGAACGATAAATGTAAAGAAAAATGTCGATTTAAATCATGTTCCTCTTAAATCATGTTCCTCTTAAATGTCGATTTAAATCATGTCAACAAATCAGAGAACATATGGAGGCTTAAACTCGGTTTCCTATTTTGGAACTGAATGGTCATGCATGTGCATATACTAAATAAATACTCTCATGACACAATGCAGAGGGTCGTTAAATTTGTCATACATATGAGCAATTTGATAGAGTTGCTTCTTTTCGTTGTGTCGTTCAAACGTTTTGCAACTTCCTTCATTATACATCCTGACTCCTGGCAACGGTACTCGATGTTCCCTACTATTTTTTTTTTTTTTATAAATATGCTTAAATGAATTCAAGTATTGAAAAATGCAAATTTCAGGAAATTTTCGTGAGACTTAGAGGAACATCAGTCTTAGGTTCTTGTTCGTGAGACTGTGAGGATCATCAGTTTTGAGTGCTTGTTCATGAGACTTAGAGGAACATCAGTCTTATGTGCTTGTTCGTGAGACTTAGAGGGACATCAGGCTTAGGTGCTTGTTCGTGAGACTTAGAAGAACATCAGTCTTAGGTGCTTATTCGAAACCCACATAGGAAATCATTTCTTGGTGACAAGCTAGCCTTGAAAATGATCTCGACTTGGGCTTGTTTCATCACGAATAAGGTTTTTTATCTAGAGTAAACATATTAATTACCAAATTTGTTTACAATACTGTGACAAACTGACACGATAGACATGCACACGCAGTGTAGTTTTATTATTACGCGATCAGAAATTATAAATGAAATTGGCTATGATTAACAAATGAATATAAAAATATTGTCCGGTGTCGAGTGGGTTGTCGTAATTCAGATTTATCTATGAATTAAATTTCATAATCTGTCCAATTTCCATGAATAATTTCAGAAGTCCGAGGAGCCGTTCTTGTTCGGCGATTAGTACGTCCGGTCACCCATTGATGCATTTTTTTTTAGATTTTTCCACGATGATAATTATCGGAATGTCTGCAGCTTACAAATTCTAGAACCGACTGGATCACGAATGCCACATATTAAACACTCACACATGTTTATGTAAGTTTAAAATTATCAATGATTGCTGGCAATAATACCTTTGAAAAATAATCTTCGGTAAAACTTCCATATTACATACCATAAAGTGTTGCTTTTCTGACGAAGTTTTGATCGATCATGCAAGGGTTGTAGATGAACGGCGATGTTATCGACGAAGAATTCTGATTGCGCATAGCACTCATGGAAGTGTAATCTTTCATGGAAATATCATTGATCAGAAGCAATATTATTGATCAAAGAGGAACTGGTACTGTCAAATCTACTCAAAAAGAAGATTTCAAGGCCCAATGGTACTATCACCTCAAAAAATGATTTCCCTTAGGTGATGCTTTCGATTCTTTTTTGTTATGCTAATAACATTCATACATGGTCGAGAATTCTAAACAAGCATTACATCATATGGACGAATGCTGAACTTGAAAACTATAGTATAACTTGTAGTACCTGTTTAGCAATACGGTTCACAAGCTCTACCAAAGGACCTCAATTTATTGAGGTGATAGTGCGATTATTACTATTAAATCTATGACTCAGCGTAGGAACTCGCGCATTCGGCAGGTGATAGAACGATTCCGCAATTATTTATCTCGGAGTAGTCAATCTAATCACGAAATTATATGGAGCTGACATCCTGAAATAACACTCTTGCTCCAAGGTTAGGTTTAGTTGGACAGGAAATGTTTCCATAGCAAATGAAAATCGTATGTAACGTAACAAGCAATCGCTTCTTTCAGAATGTAGCAGAAAAATGTATCAAAGCCACTACCTCAAGGCGGGCGCCACAGTTCGCGCTTCTGATTTTTTCAAGGTAGAGACAGCAGAATGCTGTATTCTCTGTCGGTAACTGTTGCCTACCTCCCTCAAACCCAATACCTCCTCATTCCTAATTCCCCCTCTGTGTTAATACCCCTTCATCCCAGTAGTGTTCCCTTTGCTTCTCTCATCAGGTAGCCAGGCTGATTACTATGCCAACGAATTGGACACTGACGTACGTACGAATTCACACATACACCATAGCAGGGCGCATTCAGCCGTTTTGAGCAGTCTCAATAAAATGTACGACTATTGTCTATCAGGCGCTGCCTTGATAGAATGCATAGGCTGTGCTTCCAGATGACATCATAACTTGTCAACGTTTATGCTGTCCAATGTTTTTTTCAAGTTTATAGCTGGAGCTGCAGCCTCCTTAAGCGCTGAGCATTCTATCTGACAGGTTTGAACCTGTCACAACCTATGAGATGGTATGCCATGTGCGTGTGTTCCCGTGTGGGTTCCGACGCTCCACTTCCAGCGGCCTTGACCCACCCACCAGTGGACTGCTTAATCCATGCAGGACGCATAGAGCAGACTCGACCTTGTTGTTGGAAGATAGTGAACATCTTCGAGGTTATCATAGATGATCTTGATTGTATTTTATATGTTCACCTTCTTAGCTACTCATATATTAGCACTAGCTGTTTTTTATTCATGAAGTACTTAATACGGAGTGTTAAATACATTGCCTCGAAAACAGATCAAGGGAGGGGAGGAAAGGAAAAGGAGGGAGGATATGGGAGGGATGAATGTTAGGGGAAGCAGGAAGTAAGGGATGAGGTGTTCAGACTAGACTTGCATTAGCTGTGATACGGAAAGACAACTTGACATGCTGTATGTTACATGTTTATTTCTCTACGGCAACCGAATTTACGAGGGTGACATTCCCGCGTACATTGTGCGCACATTCTGCGTACATTGGCTGTAAATTGACGAATCAAGACTTGCTAAACCTAACCTAACCCAAAAGTACGTGTTCAACTCACTATAGTACGTGTTCCTAACCTAATTGTTCCAATAGTGCATTTTTTTTATTAAAAAGTACCAAATACCTACCTCAACAGACAATGAACTAATTTAACTTAACTTAATGGGGGTTCAGATTCTCGTTCTTTGAATGGTACTAACCAAACTTAGCCTAGCCTAACTCAATCTAACCCAATAGCGCTCTGAAGCTAGAGTGTAAGCACAATATTTGCAGATTGTACGCGGCAATGTAACACACCTAGTTTACGATGGGTCTTTACTGACTCGTGGTATGCGCTGAGTGTTATGCTGTGGATAGCAGTTTAAACCATTTAATGGCTTAGTGACTTTGTCTTCAATTTTGTTGTCAATGAAGGCCATGGTGCTTATTGCTGTAAAGAACATTCCGCGTGACGCTAAATTGCGTTGATCTGCCTATTGACCAATTATTATTTGAATGATACCGTTTCCTTTTAGCTGGGGCGTTAACATCTTGCTACCGTATATACCGCGTGTCGTAAAAGGCGACTAAATAGGCGCCCGGTAGCCGGGAGTAGAATCGTGCTACCGTAACCCCTACGTGTCGTAAAAGACGACTAAAAGGGGCGGGCCGCAGGGGCTAGGAATCCTGTTCTGTTTAAGACCCTTCCTCAAAGACGGCAAGACAAGCGGGGAAGGAGAGGCTCACGCCTCTCCGATCCCTATTGTTAGGGTCGCTGAAGGTGCGTGGCTGTACTACGAAAGAGGAAGAGAGGAGAGAGATTGGTGAGATATTTGTGAGGAGGAAGTTTGATGTGTTGGCGCTGAGTAAGACGAGATTGAAAGGTAAAGACGAATATGAGTTTGGTGTGGTAAGTGTAAGAGAGTCTGGTGTGGAAGAAGGTTCGGCACGAGAAGGTTTGGTCTTGATATTGAGTGATCGGTTGGCTAGTAGCGCTACTTAATGGAAGAAGGTGTCCTCAAGATTGAGGGGGTGAAAGTTAAGTTAGGCGTAGAAAATGGGCATTTGTGAGTGCTTACGGGCCTGTCAGCGCGAGGAGTGAATAGGAGAGAGGGCAATTCTGGACTGACCTGAGTGAGTGTATTGAGAGTTTTGAAGGTCATTTCAATGTTGTCGTACTGGGTGATCTAGATGCGAGAGTTAAAAATATAGTGGTGGATAATGTGATAGGAAGGTATGGCGTTCCCGGTTGAAATGACAGTGGAGAAAACCTGATATCCACAAGTACACATGGGAAGGATGGCCCGTGGTGCAGTGGTGGAGAGAGCACTGATGGATTTTGTGCTGATATCGAGGAGAGTGGTGGGGTGGCTGTTGAATGTGCGGGTGTTGAGAGGGAAGGATGGAGGAGTTTCCGACCATCTGCTGGTGGAAGGTAGATTAAGAGTGGATCAGAAGTGGAAGAGCAACAAACGAGTACGAGGAGGAAGAGGGGTAGCGAAAGTGAGTGGACTGAATCGAGAAGTAGAGCCGATGAGTTCCAGCAGGCGTTGAGGGAAGAATATGACAACGTGAGAGGACAGGACCTGAGACATGTGGAGGACGAATGGAAGACGTTAAGGGATGCGTTGCTGAGATGTGCGAAGAAGGTGTGTGGTGCGCGCCGTGTGGGCGGGTGCAGGAGGAAAGTTTGTGAGTGTTGGAACGAGGAGGTCAAACTGGCGGTGGCATCGGGAAAGAGGAGCGTTTGAGGAGTGGTTACAGGTGAAGTCGATGGTAGCTCATGAAAGCTACAAAGAGAGGAGAAACGAGCAGAAGCGGGTGGTGAGGAGAGCCAAATAGGACGCTGATGCCAAGTGGGGCTGACGGCACAGTGCCAGAATTTTGAGGAGAACAAAAAGATGTTCTGGAAAGACGTTAGAAGGGTGAGAAAGAGAGAGACCCGAAAGGAGGAAGTGGTGAAAGATGAAAACGGCCAGTTGTTGTTGGAAAGTGGTGATGTATGAAAGAGGTGGGCCAAGTATTTTGATGAGTTGTTGAATGTCGAGGATGACAGAGAGGCCGAGATTGTTGCTGTGGGTGGTGGTGCTCGGAGGCCAGTTTGGGAGAAAGACTTGTGGTGGACATTACCAGGGAAGAGGTGCAGGAGGCGGTGGAGGTGATGAAAGCAGGGAAAGCCCCTGGCTTGGATGGCGTTGCGACTGTCTGCTTGAGGAAGGGTGGAGTAACGATTGTCGAAAGTTTGGTGAGGTTACTGAACTTGTGTTATATGGCAGGCGTGGTACCGATTGAGTGGCGCAGTGCCTGCATTGTTTCGCTATATAAGGGCATAGGAGAAAAATGAATGCTGCAACTCGAGAGGTATCAGTCTGTTATGTGTGGTTGGTAAGTTGTACGGGAGAGTGCTGATCAAAAGGATTAGAGACTGTACGGACTGCGTAATTTGAGAGGAACAGTGTTACTTTAGGAGTGGAAGTGGGTGTGCCGCTAAGATTTTTGCAGTGAGATAGGTCCGTGAGAAGTACCTTGCAAAAGGAAAGGATTTGTTCTGGGCCTTCATGGATCTGGAGAAGGCATACGACAGGATTGGCAGGGAAGCGCTGTGGAGGGTGTTGCGTTTGTATGAAGTGGGCGGATATCTGTTGAAAGCGCTGCAGAGTTTTAGAGGCAGTGTCAGCTGCCAATCTGCTAGAGGCAGTGTTGGCGGCTCATCTACTAAAGGCAGTGTTGGCGGCTCATTTGCTGGAGGCAGTGTTGGCGGCTCACCTCCTAGAAGTAATGTAGGCGGATCATCTGCTGGAGGCCATGTTGACGGCTCCTCTGCAAGTGGCAATGTAGGCAGATCATCTGATGGAGGCAGTGTTGGCGGCTCATCTGCAAGAGGCAAGGTAGGCGGATCATCTCCTAGAGGCAGTGATGGCGGCTCATCTGCAGGAGGCAGTGTAGGCGGATCATCTCCTAGAGGCAGTTTTGGCGGTTCATCTGCAGGAGGCAGTGTAGACGGATTATCTCCTAGAGACAGTGTTGGCGGCTTATTTGGATAAGGCAGTGTTGGCGGCTCATTTGGATGAGGCAGTGTTGGCAGTTCATCTCCTAGAGGCAGTGTTGGCGGCTCATCTGCTAGAGGCAGTGTTGGCGACTCATCTACTAGAAGCAGTGTTGGCGGTTCATCTCTTAGAGGCAGTGTTGGCGGCTCATCTGCTGGAGGCAGTGTTGGCGGTTCATCTGCTAGAGGCAGTGTTGGCGGCTCATCTGTTGAAAGCAGTGTTGGCGGCTCATCTGCAAGAGGCAATGTAGGCGGATCATTGCTTGAAGCAGTGCTGGCAGCTCATCTGCATGAGACAAAGCAGGCGGATCATCTGCTAGAGGCAGTGTTGGCGGCTCATCTGCTAGAGGCAGTGTTGGCGGCTCATCTACTAGAGGCAGTGTTGTTGGCCCATCTGCTAGAGGCAGTGTTGGTGGCTCATCTGCAGGAGGCAGTGTTGGCGGCTCATCTGCTAGAGGCAGTGTTGGCGGCTCATCTGCTAGAGGCAGTGTTGGCGGCTCATCTGCTAGAGGCAGTGTTGGTGGATCATCTGCTAGAGGCAGTGTTGGCGACTCATCTACTGGAAGCAGTGTTGGCGGTTCATCTCCTAGAGGCAGTGTTGGCGGCTCATCTGCTAGTGGCAGTGTCGGTGGTTCATCTGCTAGAGGCCGTGTTGGCGGCTCATCTGTTGAAAGCAGTGTTGGCGAGTCATCTGCATGAGACAATGCAGGCGGATCATCTGCTAGAGGCAGTGTTGGTGGCTCATCTGCAGGAGGCAGTGTGGGCGGATCATCTTCTGGTGGCAGTGGTGTTGGCGGCTCATCTGCAAGAGGCAGTGTGGGCGGATCATCTTCTGGTGGCAGTGGTGTTGGCGGCTCATCTGCAAGAGGCAGTGTGGGCGGATCATTGGGCTGGAGGCAGTGTTGGCGGCTCCGCTCATCTGGAAGAGTCAGTTTAGGCGGCTCATCTGCAAAAGGCAGTGTAGTCGGCTCATCTGCAGGAGACAGTGCAGCTGGTCTATCTGCCTGTGAACTATTGTTGACGAGTTGGGCAATTCCTTCTTCTGTCCCATCCAGGTAATTGGTATTAATTGATTCGTTTTGATACAATAGTGTAAAAAGGTGATACAAATTTCATGTGATGTGCCTTTCATCATGTGAGTGAATAAAATTTGGATAAACGTACTGGGCATTCTGTACTATCTAAAAATTATATTTTTCAAATAGCCCTGTTTACGGATTTTCTTTCAAAATTTAATAACGCGAGTCATCGTTTTCTATTCTCCAAGCGTCAAGAAACGATACCAATAGCATAAATTAATATTCGTTATGTTTAAATCGTAAATGTTGACCCAAAAGCCATCGCAGTCGTGGGCTGACGGTTCAGATCACGTTGACTGGATCATACGGTTTCTATGGAAATTCTGCTTCTCTATACTCGACACTAAGCACAACTAAACAAAATATTTCACTTGAACATTGAATTTAGAGGGTGTCATTGATTCCTTCAATGTGGAGGATCAGCTGCTGACGACCATCTAATTCATGACCAAGTCAATTTACATCCGTTGGAAAATTTCCAAATTCAACGCATTGAACATTGAGAGGAAAATGGTGGGCAGAATCCTAAAAAGTACGAAGGGCTTCAAAAGACTGGTCGAGATAGAGATTCAAGATGCAATCCCAAAGGACTCATCTAACTTCAAGGTCTGACTTAGAATTGAGAGATTGATACTTTTAAAAGAAAAGAACTTATGACCTAAGGTAAAAATAGGTATACTTTACATCCCACATCTGGCCAATTTCCTTCTCAAACAGTCCGGAACCAACGACTGTTCCGGCAATGACTCCTTGGGCCCGCCGCCAGCGACTGTGCAACCGTTTCGACTTTCGACCCGCTACCATCGACTCCGACGTCATTGATACTTTTGACCTGTTACCATCGACTCTGCCGCCATTGCCTCTTTCGACCAGCTACCAACGACTCTGCCGCCATTGCCTCTTTTGGCCCGCTACCATCGACTTTACCGCCATTGCCTCTTCTGGCCTGCCGATACCGCCACTGGCCAATTAGGCTGCAACCCACTACTGTATCGGCACTGCCTCTCCGTGCACTCGCCACCATCAACTATGCTGCCATTGCTTCTTTAGGCCCGTCTCCAGCGACTGCACGACTACTGGCTTGTCAACCCGTCCCCTTTGGCCCGTCACCAATGACTGTCGCACCACTCTCCCTTTGGCCATTTGCAAGCGACTGTACCATCAACGCTATGTTTAGGCCCACCATTAGCCACTAGTTCGAGCGAGCCTTTTCACTCTAGATACAAACGGAGTGACTGTGAACAATGGATACAAAATCGTTGGAAAATGTTTCTCACTCGACATCACGCGCAATTTCTTCACGTATAGAGTTGTCGAAGAATGCAACAAACTTCCAGCGGAAGTTGTAAACATTAATACAATCAAAACATTTAGGTCGCAGCTCGATAAGTTCTACATGAATCGCCGATAAATTGCTAAGCCGTTCCCTTTCTTGTTGTTTTAAGAAAACAGAAATGGCACAAGAAGCTCTCATAGACGTTATATTTCAGAACGAATCCTCTTGTTATCATAAGGCAACTTAGTTTGGGCCAATAGGCTTCTTAGACGTTTCACTCCAGAACTAACCCTCTTGCTATCAAAAGGTAACCTAATTTGGGCCAATAGGACTGTTGTTGTCTTCCTACACTTGTAAACACTTGTAAACTAAATACACTACCGCCGGTACCACCTTTGGTCCGCCACCACCGACTTGTCCCTCATTATTTGTGCCCTTTGAGAAGCTGCTGTCGGGCGCTGCTCTTTTTTTGTCTTGCCCCCCAGTCGACGATAATTGAATTCGCCTGAAAATAACAACCGTTACCGACAGGAGACTGACGCATTGACTAAATGCCCTCGGTTGGCCGGGCAGGGAGCCAACTAAAAAAACTGTGGCCTCGGAAACAACGCTCACCACCTCGCAGGCTGAAGCTCACATTATTGAACAAATGTTTCTCGAAAATGGACTCATAAAAATTGGATACTGATGAATAAAAGTAAGTATAAACACTTTTCATGCTTTGAATGACATGATCCATTATGCCAGCGGGAAACATTCCATTTCCTCTTCATTCCAGAGCGCGTAGAAAAAAGGGTTCTCATGCACGTTAAACATTTCTGCAGCTCGTTTCACCAGCCATAGAAGACAGATTTTAAATTATTCATGTATCAACTAGTAATTAACAATTTTAAAACATGGTTTACACGGAAAATTCCCTAGGTTCGATCACTGCAGTGTTCGATCCATTGTCTGTTAGTAGTCCTGGAGTGCCATGATCTGTCCAAGCACTGCAGTGTCCGATCCATTGTCTGTTTGTAGTCCTGGAGTGCCATGATCTGTCCAAGCACTGCAGTGTCCGCTCCATTCTCTGTTAGTAGTCCTGGAGTGCCATGATCTGTCCATGCACTGCAGTGTCCGCTCCATTGTCTGTTTGTAGTCCTGGAGTGCCATGATCTGTCCAAGCACTGCAGTGTCCGCTCCATTGTCTGTTAGTAGTCCTGGAGTGCCATGATCTGTCCAAGCACTTCAGTGTCCGCTCCATTGTCTGTTAGTAGTCCT
>SDVV010015010.1:0-14649 GCA_016164225.1 Gammarus roeselii
GTTGTTTAGTTGTTATAGTTGTTTTAGTTGTTTGAGGTGTTTAAGTTCTTATAGGTGTTTAAGGTGTTATAGGTGTTTGGATGTTATAGGTGTTATAGTTGTTTTAGTTGTTTTATTTATGTTAGTTGTTTTAGTTGTTTTAGTTGTTGTAGTTGTTATACTTGTTATAGTTATTTTATTTGTTTTAGTTGTTTTAGTTGTTTAGTTGTTTAGTTGTTTTAGTTGTTTCAGTTGTTTTAGTTGTTTTAGTTGTTTTAGTTGTTTAGTTGTATTAGTTGTCTTAGTTGTTGTAGTTGTTTTGTGTGCTATAGTTGTTCTAGGTGTTCTAGTTGTTTTAGTTGTTTTAGGTGTTTCAGTTGTTTTAGTTATGGAAGTTGTTTTATTTGTTTTAGTTTTTTTTTTAGTTGCTATAGTTGTTTTATTTGTTTTATTTGTTTAGTTGTTTTGTGTGTTATATTTGTTTTTATGGGTGTTTCCGTTGTTATAGTTGTTGTAGGTGTTATAGTTGTTTATATGTGTTTTAGTTGTTATAGGTGTTTTAGTTGTTTTAGGTGTTCTAGTTGTTTTAGTTGTTTTAGTTGTTTTAGTTGTTTTAGTTGCTTTAGTTGTTTAAGTTGTTGTAGTTGTTCAAGTTGTTGTAGTTGTTTTAGTTGTTTTTATTGTATTAGTTATTCTAGTTGTTAGTTGTTTAGTTGTTTTAGTTGTTTTAGTTGTTTTAGTCGTTTTAGTGGTTTTAGTTGTTTTATTGTTTTAGTTGTTTAAGTTGTTGTAGTTGTTTAAGTTGTTGTAGTTGTTTTAGTTGTTTTTATTGTATTAGCTGTTCTAGTTGTTAGTTGTTTAGTTGTTTTAGTTGTTTTAGTTGTTTTAGTTGTTTAGTTGTTGTAGTTGTTTTAGTTGTTTTAGTTTTTCTAGTTGTTATAGTTGTTTTAGTTGTTGTAGTTTTTTGAGGTGTTATAGTTGTTTTAGGTGTTATAGTTGTTTTCTAGATGTTTTAGGTGTTTCAGGTGTTTAGTTGTTCTAGGCGTTCTAGTTGTTTCAGGTGTTATAGTTGCTTAAGGTGTTTTAGTTGTTTATGTGTTTTAGAGTTTATAGGTGTTTTAGTTGTTCTAGGTGTTATAGTTGTTCAAGTTGTTTTAGTTGTTTAGTTGTTTTTGTTGTTATAGTTGTTTTAGTTGATATAGTTGTTTTTGTTGTTTAGTTGTTCTAGTTGTTTTAATTGATAAGTTGATTTAGTTGTTTTAGTTGTTGTAGTTGTTTCAGTTGTTTTAGTTATTATAGTTTGTTTTAGTTGTTTTAGTTGTTACAGTTGTTTTAGGTGTTGAAGTTGTTTTATGTGTTTTATTTGTTATAGGTATTTCAGTTGCTCCAAGTGTTTTAGTTGTTTGAGGGGTTTTAGTTGTTCAAGGTGTTCCAGTTGTTATAGGTGTTTTCGTTATTTAGTTGTTTTAGTTGTTTTAGTTGGTATAGTTGTTATAGTTGTTGTGTTGTTTTGGTTGTTTTAGTTTTTTTAGTTGTAATAGTTATTTCAGTTGTTTAGTTGTTCAAGTTGTTTCAGTTGTTCTAGGTGTTTTAGTTGTTCTAGTTGTTCTAGTTGTTATAGCTGTATTAGTTGTTTTCGTTGTTGTAGTTGTTTTAGTTGTTCTAGTTGATGTAGTTGTTGTTGGTGTTCTAGTTGTTTTGGGTGTTCTAGTTGTTTCAGGTGTTTCAGTTGTTTTTGTGTTATAGTTGTTCTATGTGTTTTAGTTGTTTTAGGTGTTTTAGTTGTTATAGGTGTTTTAGTTGTTATGGTTGTTTTAGTTGTTTTTGTTGTTCTAGTTGTTTTAGATGTTATAGTTGTTTTGGGTGTTTTAGTTGTTTAGTTGTTTAGTTGTTTTAGTTGTTTTAGTTGTTATAGGTTTTTTAGGTGTTCTAGTTGTTTCAGTTGTTTAGGTGTTATAGTTGTTCTATCTGTTTTAGGTGTTTTAGGTGTTTTAGTTGTTATAGGTGATTTAGTTGTTATTGTTGTTTTATTTGTTTTTTGTTGTTCTAGTTGTTGTAGGTGTTATAGTTGTTTGAGGTGTTTTAGTTGTTTAGTGGTTTAGTTGTTTTAGTTGTTTTAGTTTATATAGGTTTTATAGGTGTTCAAGTTGTTTTAGTTGTTTTAGTTGTTTATGGTGTTTTAGTTGTTGTAGGTGTTTTAGTTGTTCTAGGTGTTTCAGTTTTTATAGGGGTTTTAGTTGTCTTAGGTGTTTTTTTGTTGTTTCTTGGTGTTTTAGTTATTTTAGTTGTTATAGTTGTTATAGTTGTTTTAGTTGTCTCAGTTGTCTCAGTTGTTTTAGTTGTTTTAGTTGTTTTAGTTGTTTTAGTTGTTTTAGTTGTTTTAGTTGTTTTAGTTGTTTTAGTTGTTTTAGTTGTTTAAGTTGTTCTAGTTGTTTAAGTTGTTTTAGTTGTTTAAGTTGTTGTAGTTGTTTTAGTTGTTCTAGTTGTTTTAGTTGTTTTTGTTGTTTCAGTTGTTTTAGTTGTTGAGTTGTTTTAGTTGTTTTAGTTGTTGTAGTTGTTTTAGTTGTTTTAGTTTTTCTAGTTGTTTTAGATGTTTTAGTTGTTTTAGTTGATTTGGTTGTTGGAGGTGTTATAGTTGTTTCAGGTGTTATAGTTGTTTATAGGTGTTTTAGGTGTTACAGGTGTTCTAGTTGTTTTAGGCGTTATAGATGTTTCAGGGGTTATAGATGTTTTAGGTGTTTTATTTGTTATATGTGTTTTAGTTGTTTTAGGTGTTTATTTGTTCTAGGTGTTTATGTTGCTTAAGTTGTTTTAGTTGTGTTAGTTGTTTTAGTTGTTTTAGTTGTTTATGTTGTTTGAGTTGTTCTAGTTGATGTAGTTGTTTTTTGTTGTTCTAGTTGTTTTAGTTGTTTTAGTTGTTTAGTTGTTTTAGTTGTTTTAGTTGTTGTAGTTGTCTTATGTGTTATAGTTGTTTTAGCTGTTTTAGTTGTTTATAGTTGTTGTAGTTGTTATAGTTGTTATAGCTGTTGTAGTTGTTTTAGTTGTTAAAGTTGTTTAGTTGTTTTAGTTGTTTTAGTTGTTTTAGTTTTTTAGTTGTATAGTTGTTTAAGTTGTTTAGTTGTTGTAGATGTTTTATGTGTTATAGTTGTTTTAGTTGTTTTAGGTGTTGTAGTTGCTCTAGTTTTTATAGTTGTTTTAGGTGTTTTAGTTGTTATAGTTGTTTTATAGGTGTTTTAGTTCTTATAGTTGTTTTAGGTGTTATAGTTGTTCTATGTGTTTTAGTTGTTTAGGTGTTTTAGTTGTTTTAGGTGTTCTAGTTGTTTAATGTGTTTTAGTTGTTATAGGGGTTTAGTTGTTTATAGGTGTTTCAATTGTTTTCTGGTGTTATAGTTATTCTAGTTGTTTTGGTTGTTATAGTTGTTGTAGTTGTTTTAGTTGTTATAGTTGTCATAGTTGTTCCACTGATTTCAGTTTTCGTAGTTCTTATAGTTGTTCTAGTTGTTTTAGTTGTTTATAGTTGTTTTAGTTGTTCTAGTTGTTATAGTTGTTATAGGTGTTTTAGTTGTTTTTAGTTGTTTTAGTTGTTTTTTGTTTTAGTTGTTTTAGTTGTTTAAGTTGTTGTAGTTGTTCTAGTTGTTGTAGGTTTTCTAGTTGTTTTAGTTGTTTAAGTTGTTCTAGTTGTTTAGTTGTTTTAGTTGTTGTAGTTGTTATAGTTGTTTTAGTAGTTGTAGTTGTTTGAGATTTTTAAGTTGTTATAGGTTATAGAAGTGTTTATAGGTGTGTTAGGTGTTATTGGTGTTAAAGGTGTTATAGTTGTTTTAGTTGTTATAGTTGTGTTAGTTGTTTTAGTCGTTTTAGTTGTTGTAGTTGTTATAGTTGTTATAGTTGTTTTAGTTGTTTTAGTTGTTTAGTTGTTGTAGTTGTTATTGTTGTTTTAGTTGTTTAAGTTGTTTTAGTTGTTTGAGTTGTTGTAGTTGTTTTAGTGGTTTTAGTTGTTCTGATTGTTTTAGTTGTTTTAGTTGTTTTAGTTGTTTATTGGTGTTTTAGTTATTTTAGTTGTTATAGTTGTTCTGGTTGTTTTAGTTGTTTTAGTTGTTTTAGTTGTTTCAGTTGTTTTAGTTGTTTTAGTTGTTCTAGTTTTTGTAGTTGTTTTAGTTGTTTTAGTTGTTCTAGTTGTTCTAGTTGTTAGAGGTATTTAAGTTGTTATTGGTGTTTAAGGTGTTGTAGGTGTTATAGGTGTTATAGGTGTTATAGGTGTTTTAGTTGCTATAGTTGTTTTAGTTGTTTTAGTTGATTTAGTTGTTTTAGTTGTTGTAGTTGTTAAGTTTATTTAGTTGTTTTAGTTGTTTTAGTTGTTTCTGTTGTATTGGTTGTTTTAGTTGATATAGTTCCTTTTGTCGTTATAGTTGTTTTAGTTGTTTAGTTGTTTTATTTGATTAGTTGTTGTAGTTGTTTTAGTTGTTTAGTTGTTTTAGTTGTTTTAGTTGTTCTAGTTGTTTAGTTGTTTAAGTTGTTTATAGTTGTTTTAGTTGTTTCTAGTTGTTATAGCTGTGTTGATTGTTTTGGTTGTTTTAGTTGTTATGGTTGTTTAAAGTGTTGTAGTTGCTCTAGGTGTTGTAGTTGTTTAGTTGATTTAGTTGTTTTGGTTGTTATAGTTGTTATAGGTGTTAAAGTTGTTATTGGTGTTTAAGTTATTCTAGGTGTTTTAGTTGTTACATGTGTTTTAGTTGTTTTAGGTGTTTTATTTGTTATAGGTGTTTTAGTTGTTTTAGGTGTTCCAGTTGTTTTAGGTATTTTTAGTTGCTCCAAGTGTTTCAGTTGTTTAAGGGGTTTTAGTTGTTTTAGGTGTTCTATTGGTTATAAGTGTTTCAGTTATTTATTTATTAAGTTGTTTTAGTTGTTTTAGTTGTTGTAGTTGTTTTGTGGGTTTTAGTTGTTCTAGTTGTTCTAGGTGTTTTAGTTGTTATAGTTGTTTTAATTGTTTATATGTGTTTTAGTTGTTATAGGTGTTTCTTAGTTGTTTCTTGCTGTTTTAGTTATTTCAGTTGTTTAAGTTGTTTAAGTTGTTTTAGTTGTTTTAGTTGTTTTAGTTTTTTCGTAGTTTTAGTTGTTTAAAATGTTTTAGTTGTTCAAGTTGTTGTAGTTGTTTTAGTTGTTTTATTTGTATTAGTCGTTTTAGTTGTTAGTTGTTTAGTTGTTTTAGTTGTTTTAGTTGTTTTAGTTATTATAGGTGTTCTAGTTGTTGTAGGGGTTTTAGTTGTTATTGGTGTTTTAGTTATTTTAGGTGTTTAGTTGTTATAGGTGTTTCAGTTGTTTTAGGTGTTGTAGTTGTTCTAGGTGTTTTAGTTGTTGTAGGTGTTTTAGTTGTTACAGGTGTTTTAGTTGTTATAGGTGTTTAGTTGTTATAGGTGTTTCAGTTGATTTAGGTATTGTAGTTGATCTAGGTGTTTTAGTTGTTTTAGGTATTTAGTTGCTCCAAGTGTTTTAGTTGTTTAAGAGGTTTTAGTTGTTTTAGGTGTTCAAGTTGTTTTGGGTGTTTAGTTATTTAGTTGTTTTAGTTGTTTTAATTGGTTTAGTTGTTTTAGTTGTTTAGTTGTTTTAGTTGTTTTAGTTGTTTAGTTGTTTTAGTTGTTTTAGTTGTTTTAGTTGTTTTAGTTGTTTTAGTTGTTGCAGTTGTTTCAGTTGTTTTAGTTGTTTCAGTTGTTCTAGGTGTTATAGTTGTTCTAGTTCTTCTAGTAGTTATAGCTGTCTTAGTTGTTTAAGTTGTTTTAGTTGTTTTAGTTGTTGTAGTTGTTGTAGGTGTTTGAGTTGTTTTAGTTGTTTCAGGTGTTTTAGTTGCTTAGGTGTTATAGTTGTTCATTGTATTTTAGTTGTTTTAGGTGTTTTAGTTGCTATAGGTGTTTTAGTTGTTATGGTTGTTTAAGTTGTTTTTGTTGTTTTAGTTGTTTTAGGTGTTATAATTGTTCTAGGTGTTTTAGTTGTTTAGTTGTTTTAGTTGTTTTAGTTGTTTTGGATGTTATAGTTGTTTTAATTGTTTTAGTTGTTTAAGTTGGTTAAGTTGTTTCAGTTGTTTTAGTTGTTGTAGTTGTTAGGTAGTTTTAGTTGTTTAAAATGTTTTAGTTGTTCAAGTTGTTGTAGTTGTTTTAGTTGTTTTATTTGTATTAGTCGTTTTATTTGTTAGTTGTTTAGTTGTTTTAGTTGTTTTAGTTGTTTTAGTTGTTTTAGTTGTTGAAGTTGTTTTAGTTGTTTTAATTTTTTTAGTTGTTTAAGTTGTTTAAGTTGTTTAGTTGTTTTAGTTGTTTTAGTTGTTTAGTAGTTTTAGTTGTTTAAAATGTTTTAGTTGTTCAAGTTGTTGTAGTTGTTTTAGTTGTTTTAGTTTTTTTAGTTGTTGGAGTTGTTTTAGTTGTTTAGGTTTTTGAGGTGTTATAGTTGTTTCAGGTGTTATAGTTGTTTATAGGTGTTATAGGTGTTGCAGGTGTTTTAGTTGTTTTAGGCGTTCTAGTTGTTTCAGGTGTTATAGTTGTTTAAGGTGTTTTAGTTGTTGTATGTGTTTTAGAGTTTTTAGGTGTTTTAGTTGTTCTAGGTGTTATAGTTGTTTAAGTTGTTTTAGTTGTTCTAGGTGTTTTAGTTGTTATAGGTGTTTTAGCTGTTATAGTTGTTTTAGTTGTTATTGTTGTTATAGTTGTTTTAGGTGTTATAGTTGTTTCAAGTGTTTTAGTTGTTTAGTTGTTCTAGTTGTTTTAGTTTTTTTAGTTGTTATAGGTGTTTTAATTGTTTTAGTTGTTCTAGTTGTTTCAGGTGTTATAATTGTTATAGTTGTTTTAGATGTTTTAGTTGTTTTAGTTCTTGTAGTGGTTATAGTTGTTTTAGTTGTTTTAGTTGTTTTAGTTGTGTTAGTTGTTGTAGTTGTTTTAGTTGTTTTAGTTGTTTTAGTTGTTTTAGTTGTTTAAGTTGTTTTAGTTGTTTAGGTTGTTGTAGTTGTTTTAGTTGTTTATATTGTATTAGTCGTTTTAGTTGTTAGTTGTTTAGTTGTTTTAGTTGTTTTAGTTGTTAAGATGTTTTAGTTGTTTTAGTTGTTTTAGTTTTTCTTGTTGTTATAGTTGTTTTAGTTGTTGTAGTTTTTTGAGGTGTTATAGTTGATTCAGGTGTTATAGTTGTTTTTTAGGTGTTTTAGGTGTTTCAGGTGTTTAGTTAATCTAGGCGTTCTAGTTGTTTCAGGTGTTATAGTTGTTTAAGGTGTTTTAGTTGTTTATGTGTTATAGAGTTTATAGGTGTTTCAGTTGTTCTAGGTGTTATAGTTGTTCAAGTTTTTTTAATTGTTTAGTTGTTTTTGATGTTATAGTTGTTTTAGTTGATATTGTTGTTTTTGTTGTTATAGTTGTTCTAGTTGTTTTAATTTATTAGTTGATTTTGTTGTTTTAGTTGTTGTAGTTGTTTCTGTTGTTTTAGTTATTATAGTTTGTTTTAGTTGTTTTAGTTGTTATAGTTATTTTAGTTGTTGTAGTTGTTATAGTTGTTGTGGTTGTTGTGGTTGTTTTGGTGTTATAGTTGTTTTAGGTGTTGTAGTTGTTTAGTTGTTTAGTTGTTTTAGTTGTTTTAGTTGTTATAGGTTTTTTAGGTGTTCTAGTTGTTTCAGTTGTTTAGGTGTTATAGTTGTTCTATGTGTTTTAGGTGTTTTAGGTGCTGTAGTTGTTATAGGTGATTTAGTTGTAATGGTTGTTTTAGTTGTTTCTGTTGTTTTAGTTTTGTAGGTGTTATAGTTGTTTTAGGTGTTTTAGTTGTTTAGTTGTTTTAGTTGTTTTAGTTGTTATAGGTTTTTTAGGTGTTCAAGTTGTTTTAGTTGTTTTAGTTGTTCAAGGTGTTTTAGTTGTTTCATGTGTTTTAGTTGTTCTAGGTGTTTCAGTTGTTTTAGGGGTTTTAGTTGTTATAGGTGTTTTTTGTTGTTTCTTGGAGTTTAGTTATTTTAGTTATTATGGTTGTTATAGTTGTTTAAGTTGTCTCAGTTGTTATAGTTGTTTATATTTGTTTTAGTTGTTTTAGTTGTTCTAGTTGTTTAAGTTGTGCAAGTTGTTTAGTTGTTTAAGTTGTTGTAGTTGTTTTAGTTTTTCTAGTTGTTATAGTTGTTTTAGTTGTTGTAGTTTTTTGAGGTGTTATAGTTGTTTCAGGTGTTAAAGTTGTTTTTAGGTGTTTTAGGTGTTTCAGGTGTTTAAGTTGCTCTAGGCGTTCTAGTTGTTTCAGGTGTTATAGTTGTTTAAGGTGTTCTAGTTGTTTATGTGTTCCAGAGTTTATAGGTGTTTTATTTGTTCTATGTGTTTTAGTTGTTCTAGGGTTTTTTGTTGCTATAGTTGTTTCAGTTGTATAGTTGTTTTTGTTGTTATAGTTGTTCAACTTGTTTCCGTTGTTTTAGTTGTTTAAGTTGCTTTAGTTGTTTAGTTGTTTTAGTTGTTTTAGTTGTTGTAGTTGTTTTATGTGTTATAGTTGTTTTAGTTGTTTTAGGTTTTTTAGTTGTTCTAGTTGTTATAGTTGTTTTTTAGGTGTTTTAGTTGTAATAGTTGTTTTAGGTGTTATAGTTGTTCTATGTGTTTTAGTTGTTTAGGTGTTTTAGTTGTTTTAGGTGTTCTAGTTGTTAATGTGTTTTAGTTGTTACAGGGGTCTAGTTGTTTATAGGGGTTCCAATTGTTTTCTAGTGTTATAGTTATTTTAGTTATTTTGGTTGTTATAGTTGTTTTAGTTGTTTTAGTTGTTTCAATTGTTTTAGGTGTTTTAGTTGTTCTAGTTGTTATAGTTGTTATAGGTGTTTTGTTTTAGTTGTTTTATTTGTTTTTTAGTTGTTATAGTTGTTTTAGTTGTTTAAGTTGTTGTAGTTGTTTTAGTTGTTGTAGGTGTTCTAGTTGTTTTATTTGTTTTAGTTGTTTTAGTTGTTATGGTTGTTGTAGTTGTTATAGTTGTTTTAGTTGTAGTAGTTGTTTGAGATGTTTAAGTTGTTATAGGTGATAGAAGTGTTTATAGGTGTTTTAGGTGTTATTGGTGTTATAGGTGTTATAGTTGTTTCAGTTGTTATAGTTGTATTAGTCGTTTTAGTTGTTTTAGTTGTTGTAGTTGTTATAGTTGTTATAGTTATTTTAGTTATTTTAGTTGTTTTAGTTGTTTAGTTGTTTTCGTTGTTTTAGTTGTTTTAGTTGTTTTGGTTGTTTTAGTTGTAATAGTTTTTTTATTTGTTTTATTTGTTTTAGTTGTTTTATGTGTTATAGTTGTTTTCTAGGTGTTTCCGTTGTTATAGTTGTCTAGGTGTTTTAGTTGTTTAATGTGTTTTAGTTGTTCTAGGGGTTTTAGTTGTTATAGGTGTTCTAGTTGCTTTACGTGTTTTAGTTGTTTAAGGGGTTTTAGTTGTATTAGGTGTTCTAGTTGTTTCAGGTGTTCCAGTTATTATAGTTGTTATAGTTGTTCTTTTAATTTTAGTTGTTTTAGTTGTTTTAGTTGTTTATGTTGTTTTAATTGTTGTAGTTGTTTTAGTTGTTATAGTTGTTTTGGTTGTTTTAGTTTTTTAAGTTGTTTTAGTTCTTTGAGTTGTTGTAGTTGTTTTAGTTGTTTTAGTTGTTATAGTTGTTTGAGGTGTTATAGTTGCTTCAGGTGTTATAGTTGTTTTATAGGGGTTTTAGGTGTTTCAGGTGTTTTAGTTGTTCTATGCGTTTTAGTTGTTTCAGGTATTATTGTTTTTTTCAAGTGTTATAGTTATTTTATGAGTTATAGTTGTTTATGTGTTTTAGTTGTTCTATGTGTTTTAGTTGTTTTAGTTGTTTTAGTTGTTTTAGTTGTTTTAGTTGTTTTAGTTGTTTTAGTTGTTATAGTTGTAACAGTTTTTTTTGTTGTTTAGTTGTTTTAGTTGATATAGTTGTTTATGTTGTTTTAGTTGTTTAAGTTCTTTTAGTTGTTGTTTCAGTTGTTGTAGTTGTTTTAGTTGTTTTAGTTGTTATAGTTGTTTAAGTTGTTTTAGTTGTTTTAGTTGCTATGGTTGTTTTAGGTGATGTAGTTGTTTTAGGTGTTGTAGTTGTTTAGTTGTTTTAGTTGTTTCAGTTGAATAGTTGTTTTAGGTGTTATAGTTGTTTTAGGGGTTCTAGTTGTTTTAGGTGTTTTAGTTGTTTTAGGTGTTGTAGTTGTTATAGGTGTTATAGTTGTTATAGGTATTTTAGTTGCTCTAAGTGTTTTAGTTGTTTAAGGGGTTTTAGTTGTATTAGGTGTTCTAGTTGTTTCAGGTGTTCCAGTTGTTATAGTTGTTATAGGTGTTCTAGTTGTTTTAGTTGTTTAGTTGTTTTGGTTGTTTAAGGTGTTTTATTTGTTGTAGTGGTTTTATTTGTTATAGTTGTATTAGTTGTTATAGTTGTTTTAGTTGTTTTAGTTGTTTTAGTTCTTTTAGTTCTTTTAGTTGTTTAGGTGTTTTAGTTGTTGGAGGTGTTATATTTGTTTCAGGTGTTGTAGGTGTTAAAGGTGCTATGTGTGTTTTAGTTTTTTTAGTTGTTTAAGTTGTTTCAGTTGTTTTAGTTGTTTTAGTTGTTGAAGTTGTTATAGTTGTTATAGTTGATTTAGTGGTTTTAGTTGTTTTAGTTGTTTAGTTTTTATAGTTGTTTTAGTTGTTTTAGTTGTTTTAGTTGTTAAGTTGTTTTAGTTGTTGTAGTTGTTTTAGTTGTTTTATGTGTTTGAGTTGTTCTAGTTGTTTTAGTGTCTTAGTTGTTATAGTTGTTTTAGTTGTTTAGTTGTTTTAGGTGTTTTGGTTGTTTTAGTTGTTGTAGTTGTTTTAGTTGTTGTAGTGGTCTTTGTTGTTATAGTGGTTATAGTTGTTTTATTTGTTTTGGTTGCTTTAGTTGTTTTATGTGTTATAGTTGTTATAATTGTTTTAGGTGTTATATTTGTTCTATGTGTTTTCGTTGTTCAGGTGTTTTAATTGTTTTAGGTGTTCTATTTGTTTTAGGTGTTTTACCTATTTAGTTGTTCTAGTTATTTTAGTTGTTTAGTTATTATAGTTGTTATAGTTGTTGTAGTTGTTTTAGTTGTGGTAGTTGTTGTGGTTGTTTTAGTTGTTTTAGTTGTTTTAGTTGTTTTAGTTGTTATAGTTGTTCTAGTGCTTTTAGTTGATTTAGTTCTTTTAGTTGTTATAGTTGTTTTAGTTGTTTTAGCTGTTTTAGTTGTTTTAGTTGTTGTAGTTGTTTTAGTTGTTATAGTTGTTTTAGTTGTTCTAGTTGTTTCAGTTGTTCTAGGTGTTTTAGTTGTTCCAGTTGTTATAGTTGTTATAGGTGTTCTAGTTGTTTTAGTTGTTTTAGATGTTTTAGGTGTTTTAGTTCTTTCAGTTGTTAAGGTGTTTTAGTTGTTGGAGGTGTTATAGTTGTTTCAGGTGTTTTAGTTGTTTAGTTGTTGTAGGTGTTTTATTTGTTTTAGGTGTTTTAGTTTTTACAGGTGTTTTATTTGTTTTAGGCGTTATAGTTGTTTTACATGTTTTAGTTGCTCAAGGCGTTATAGTTGTTTCAGTTGTTCTAGGGGGTATATAGTTGTTATAGTTGTTTTAGTTGTTTTAGTTGTTTTAGTTGTTTTAGTTGTTTCAGTTGTTGAAGTTGTTCTCTTTGTTTTAGTTGTTTTAGTTGGTTTAGGTGTTGTAGTTGTTCTATTTGTTGTAGTTGTTGTAGTTGTTCTAGTTGTTTTAGTTGTTTTAGTGGTTTAGTTGTTATAGTTGTTTTAGTTGTTTTAGTTGTTTTAGTTGTCAAGTTGTTTTAGTTGTTGTAGTTGTTTAGCTGTTTTATGTGTTTTAGTTGTTCAAGTTGTTTTAGGTGTCTTAGTTGCTTTAGTTGTTTAGTTGTTTAGTTGTTTTAGGTGTTATAGTTGTTTTAGTTGTTGTAGTTTTTTTAGTCGTTATAGTGGTCTTAGTTGTTTTAGTTGTTATAATTGTTTTATTTGTTTAGTTGTTTTAGTTGTTTTATGTGTTATAGTTGTTATAGTTGTTTCAGGTTTCAGGTGTTTTAGTTTTTTAGGTGTTTTAGTTTTTTTAGGTGTTTTAGTTGTTTGATGTGTTTTAGTTGTTATAGGGGTTTTAGTTGTTTTAGTTGTTTTTGTTGTTTAAGTTGATGTAGTTGTTTTTGTTGTTTTAGGTGTTATAGTTGACCTAGTTGTTTAGTTGTTTTAGGTGTTCTAGGTGTTTAAGTTGTTTTAGGTGTTTAGTTGTTCAAGGTGTTTTTGTTATATTAGGTGTTTTAGTTGTTGTAGGTGTTGCAGTTGTTTTAGGTGTTCTAGTTGTTTTAGGTATTTTAGTTGCTCCAAGTGTTTTAGTTGTTTAAGGGGTTTTAGTTGTTTTAGGTGTTCTAGTTGTTTTACGTGTTTTAGTTATTTAGTTGTTTTATTTGTTTTAGTTGTTTTAGTTATCATAGTTGTTATAGTTATTGTAGTTGTTTTAGTTGTTATAGTTGTTATAGTTGTTTTAGTGCTTTTAGTTGTTTAGTTCTTTTAGTTGTTATAGTTGTTTTAGTTGTTTCATTTGTTATAGTTGTTTTAGTTGTTTCAGTTGTTTTAGTTGTTATAGTTGTTTTAGTTGTTTTAGTTGTTTCAGTTGTTCTAGGTGATTTAGTTGTTCCAGTTGTTATAGTTGTTATAGGTGTTCTAGTTGTTCTAGTTGTTTTAGTTGTTTTAGTTGTTATAGGTGTTTAGGTGTTTCAGTTGTTGGAGGTGTTATAGTTGTTTCAGGTGTTTTAGTTGTTTTAGTTGTTATAGGTGTTTTATTTGTTTTAGTTGTTTTAGTTGTTCTAGTTGTTTTAGATGTTATACTTGTTTGGTTGTTTTAGTTGTTTCAGTTGTTCTAGGTGTTTTAGTTGTTCCAGTTGTTATTGTTGTTATAGGTGTTCTAGTTGTTGTAGTTGTTTTAGTTGTTTAGTTGTTTTAGGTGTTTTATTTGTTTTATTTGTTATAGTTGTATTAGTTGTTTTAGTTGTTTTAGTTGTTTTAGTTGTTTTAGTTCTTTTAGTTCTTTTAGTTGTTTAGGTGTTTTAGTTGTTGGAGGTGTTATAGTTGTTTCAGGTGTTGTAGGTGTTAAAGGTGTTATAGGTGTTTTAGTTTTTTTAGTTGTTTTAGTTGTGTTAGTTGTTTTAGTTGTTTTAATTGTTGAAGTTGTTATAGTTGTTATAGTTGTTTTAGTTGTTATAGTTGTTTTAGTTGTTTAGTTTTTATAGTTGTTTTAGTTGTTTTAGTTGTTTTAGTTGTTAAGTTGTTTTAGTTGTTGTAGTTGTTTTAGTTGTTTTATGTGTTTGAGTTGTTCTAGTTGTTCTAGGTGTCTTAGTTGTTATAGTTGTTTTAGTTGTTTAGTTGTTTTAGGTGTTTTAGTTGTTTTAGTTGTTGTAGTTGTTTTAGTTGTTGTAGTGGTCTTTGTTGTTATAGTGGTTATAGTTGTTTTATTTGTTCTGGTTGCTTTAGTTGTTTTATGTGTTATAGTTGTTATAGTTGTTTTAGGTGTTCTATTTGTTTTATTTGTTTTAGTTGTTCAGGTGTTTTAATTGTTTTAGGTGTTCTATTTGTTTTAGGTGTTTTAGTTATTTAGTTGTTCTAGTTGTTTTAGTTGTTTTAGTTATTTTAGTTGTTTAGTTGTTGTAGTTGTTTTAGTTGTTGTAGTTGTTGTAGTTGTTTTAGTTGTTTTAGTTGTTTTAGTTGTTTTAGTTGTTTTAGTTGTTATAGTTGTTCAAGTGCTTTTAGTTGATTTAGTTATTTTAGTTGTTATAGTTGTTTTAGTTGTTTTATCTGTTCTAGTTGTTTTAGTTGTTGTTGTTGTTTTAGTTGTTATAGTTGTTTTAGTTGTTCTAGTTGTTTCAGTTGTTCTAAGTGTTTTAGTTGTTCCAGTTGTTATAGTTGTTATAGGTGTTCTAGTTGTTTTAGTTGTTTTAGTTGTTGTAGTTGTTATAGGTGTTTTAGTTGTTTTAGTTGTTATATTTGTTATAGTTGTATTAGTTGTTTTAGTTGTTTTAGGTGTTTTAGTTCTTTTAGTTGATTAGGGGTTTTAGTTGTTGGAGGTGTTATAGTTGTTTCAGGTGTTTTAGTTGTTTTAGTTGTTGTAGGTGTTTTATTTGTTTTAGGTGTTATAGTTTTTGCAGGTGTTTTATTTGTTTTAGGCGTTATAGTTGTTTTACATATTTTAGTTGCTCAAGCCGTTATAGTTGTTTCAGTTGTTGAAGTTGTTCTCTTTGTTTTAGTTGTTTTAGTTGTTTTAGTTGTTTTAGTTGTTTCAGTTGTTGAAGTTGTTCTATTTGTTTTAGTTGGTTTAGGTGTTGTAGTTGTTCTAGTTGTTGTAGTTGTTGTAGTTGTTCTAGTTGTTTTAGTTGTTTTAGTGGTTTAGTTGTTATAGTTGTTTTAGTTGTTTTAGTTGTTTTAGTTGTCAAGTTGTTTTAGTTGTTGTAGTTGTTTAGCTGTTTTATGTGTTTTAGTTGTTCAAGTTGTATTAGGTGTCCTAGTTGTTTTACTTGTTTTAGTTGTTTTGTTGTTTTAGGTGTTATAGTTGTTTTAGTTTTTGTAGTTTTTTTAGTCGTTTTAGTGGTCTTAGTTGTTTTAGTTTTTATAGTTGTTTTATTTGTTTAGTTGTTTTAGTTGTTTTATGTGTTATAGTTGTTATAGTTGTTTCAGGTTCCAGGTGTTTTAGTTTTTTAGGTG
>SDVV010015011.1:0-14648 GCA_016164225.1 Gammarus roeselii
GCCCTGGCAGGGCCACTGACCTTGATGCAGCCTCTGCAACATACATTACCGCCTTGGCAGGGCCACTGACCCTCATGCAGCCTCTACAACATACTCTGCCGCCCTGGCTGGTCCACTGACCCTCATGCAGCCTCTACAACATACTCTGCCGCCCTGGCTGGTCCACTGACCCTCATGCAGCCTCTGCGTTTCATGGCCGCACTGCCGTAGCCACCAGCCACGGCACTCACCGCAAACTTAGACCGCTTCTGTTCAAGTCAGACTTTTCCACACCAGAGGGAGCAGTTTCCATTAGAGGTTCTGATTTTCACATCTCGGAGAGGGCAGTTCACACGGCGCTATTATTCGCAGGCCGAGCTTTCTTTTCCAAGCCTCAAACCACATTGAAAATTCTGAATGTTTTTTAAACTAACTTTGCCACTTGAAGTGGCAAAGAAGTTGAAGCTAAAAAAAATGACTGCGTGTTTTCTGTAATCTATAATAGACACTTTTGGCCAACTTGGTTGAGGCTGAGTGGCAACTGACGACGAAGACAGATGACGTGGCGTAGGGAAGTTGAGAAGGGTGGCACCACTACATCGGAAGAAGTTGCGCAGAGTTGTTGTGCAGCGTTAGCTACCATTTGATCATTACCTTCTGACCGTGACGCGCCATTAGCCACCATTTCATCATTACCTTCTGACCGTGACGCACCATTAGCCACTATTTGATCATTACCTTCTGACCGTGACGAGCTTTTTTGTCCCACAAAAAACATCTTATTTCTCGATCGTGACACATATCAAATTTTTCTCCATTAGCTCTCGTTGTAAACCTGTAATCACGATGAGGCTATTTTTTTACAGTTGTTTGTCAACAGATATGGGAATGAAGTGTAATAAAGATTTGAAGTGGTTGGTTGGCGACTCTAACTTCCATTTGGTTTCACGTCGTTGGACTATTTCTGAACGCCTTTCTTCGACGTATTGCACTAAAATGATTCATGTAGGAGTGGGGTGCTGATCTGCACGCTTTTCTTCGATCTATTGCACTACAATGAATGATGTAGGAGTGGAGTGCTTCTGAACGCTTTTCTTTGATCTATTACACTACAATGATTGGCGTAGGAGTGGGGTGTTTCTGAACGCTTTTTTTGTGTATTGCACTACAATGAATGGTGTAGGAGTGGGGTGCTTTGAATGCTTTTCTGTGATGTATTGCACTACAATGAGTGATGCAGGAGTGGGGTGCTGCTGAACGCCTTTCTTTGATGTATTGCACTGCAATGATTGAGGTTGAAGTGAGGTGCTTCTGAACGCTTTTCTTCGATGTATCGCACTACAATGAATGGTGTAGGAGTGGGGTGCTGTTGAACGCTTGTCTTTGACGTATTGCACTACAGTGAATGGTGTAGAAGTGGGGTGCTTCTAAACGCTTTTCCCCGACGTATTGAACTACAACGGATGATGTAGGAGTGGGGTGCTTCTCAACGCTTTTCTTCGATGTATTGCACTACAATGAATGATATAGGAGTGGGGTGCTTCCGAACGCTTTTCTTTGCTGTATCACACTACAATGATCGATGTAGGATTGGGGTGCTTCTGGACGCTTTTCTTAGATGCATTGCACTACAATGATTGATGTAGGAGTAGGGTGGTTCTGAACGCCTTTTTCCGATGTATTGATCTACAATGAATGACGTAGGAGTGGGGTGCTTATGGACGCTTTTCTTTGATGTACTGCACTTTAATGATTGATGTAGGAGTGAGGTGCTTCTGAACGCTTTTCTCCGATGTTTTACACTGCAATGATTGATGTAGGAGCGGGGTGCTGCAGAACACTTTTCTTTGATGTATTGCACTTCAACGAATGATGTAGAAGCGGGGGTGCTTGTGGACGCTTTCCTTTGATGTATTGCACTACAATGGATTATGTTGGAGTGGGGTGCTTCTGAACGCTGTTCTTTGATGTAGGAGTGGGTTGCTCCTGAATGCCTTTCTTCGATGTATTGTACTACAATGAATGATGTAGGAGTGGGGTGATTTTGAACGCTTTTCTTCGATCTATTGAATTACAATGAATGATGTAGGAGTGGGGTGCTTCTGAACGCCTTTATTCGATGTATTGCACAACAATGATTGATGTAAGAGTGGGATGCTTCTGAACGCCTTTCTTCGATGTATTGCACTACAATGATTGATGTAGGAGTGGGGTGCTTCTGAACGCCTTTTCCCGATGTATTGCACTAAAATGATTGATGAAGGAGGGGGGTGATTCTGAACGCCTTTCTTCGATGTATTACACTGCAATGATTGATGTAGGAGTGGGGTGCTTCTGAACGCCTTTCCTTGATGTATTGCACTACAATGAGTGATGCAGGAGTGGAGTGCTGCTGCACGCTTTTCTTTGATGTATTGCACTTTAATGATTGATGTAGGAGTGAGGTGCTTCAGAACGCTTTTCTCCGATGTTTTACACTGCAATGATTGATGTAGGAGCGGGGTGCTTCTGAACACTTTTCTTTGATGTATCGCACTTCAACGAATGATGTAGAAGTGGGGTGCTTGTGAACGCTTTCCTTAAGGTATTGCACTGCAATGACTGATGGAGGATTGTGGTGCTTCTGAACGATTTTTTTTATGTATTGCGCTACAATGATAGATGTATGAGTGGGGTGATTCTGAACGCTGTTCTTTGATGTATTGCGCTACAATGATTGATGTAGGAGTGGGGTGCTTCCGAATGCTTTTCTTCGATGTATTGCATTACAATGATTGATGTAGGAGTGGGGTGCTTCTGAACGCTTTGCTTAGATATATTGCACTACAATGATTGATCTAAGATTGGGGTGCTTTTGAACGCCTTTCTTTGATGTATTGCACTACAATGGTTAATGTAGGTGTGGGGTGCTTCTGAACGCTTTTCTTTGATGTATTGCACTACACTGATTGATGTGGGATTGGGGTGCTGCTGAACGCTTTTCTTTGATGCATTGCACTACAATGAATGATGTAGGAGTGGGGTGCTTCTGAACGCTTTTCTTTGATGTATTGCACTACACTGATTGATGTGGGATTGGGGTGCTTCTGAACGCTTTTCTTTGATGCATTGCACTACAATGAATGATGTAGGAGTGGGTTGCTTCCAAACGCTTTTCTTCGATCTATTGCACTACAATTAATGATGTAGGAGCGGGGTGCTTCAATACGCTTTTCTTCGATGTATTGCACTACGATGAATGATGAAGGAGTGGGAAGCTTCTGAATCAATTTTTTCGAGGTATTGCACTACAATGAATGATATAAGAGCGGGGTGCTTCTGAACGCTTGTCTTCGATCTATTGCACTACAATGAATGATGTAGGAGTGGGGTGCTTCTGAACGCTTTTCTTCGATGTATTGCACTACAACGAATGATATAAGAGCGGGGTGCTTCAGAACGCTTTTCTTCGATCTATTGCACTACAATGGATTATGTTGGAGTGGGGTGCTTCTGAACGCTTTTCTTTGACGTAGGAGTGGGGTGCTCCTGAATGCCTTTCTTCGATGTATTGTACTACAATGAATGATGTAAGAGTGGGGTGCTTTTGAACGCTTTTCTTCAATCTATTGCATTACAATGAATGATGTAGGAGTGGGGTGCTTCTGAACGCCTTTATTCGACGTATTGCACAACAATGATTGTTGTAAGAGTGGGGTGCTTCTGAACGCCTTTCTTCGATGTATTGCACTACAATAATTGATGTTGGAGTGGGGTGCTTCTGAACGCCTTTTTCCGATGTATTGCACTACAATGATTGATGAAGGAGGGGGGTGCTCCTGAACGCCTTTCTTCGATGTATTGCACTACAATGATTAATGTCGGAGTATGGTGCTTCTGAACGCATTTTTTCGATGTATTGCACTGCAATGATTGATGTAGGAGTGGGGTGCTTCTGAACGCCTGATTTCGATGTGTTGCACTGCAATGATTGATGTAGGAGTGGGGTGCTTCTGAACGCCTTCCCTTGATGTATTGCACTACAATGATTGAGGTTTGAATGGGGTGCTTCTGAACGCTTTCCTTTGATTCATTGCACTTCAATGAATGGTGTAGGAGTGGGGTGGTTCTGAACGCTTTTCATCGATGTATTGCACAGCAATGAATGGTGTAGGAGTGGGGTGTTTCTGAACGCTTTTTTTGTGTATTGCACTACAATGAATGGTGTAGGAGTGTGGTGCTTTTGATCGTTTCCCTTTGATAAATTGCACTACAATGAGTGATGCAGGAGTGGGGTGCTGCTGAACGCTTTTCTTTGATGTATTGCACTACAGTGAATGGTGTAGAAGTGGGGTGCTTCTGAACGCTTTTCCCCGACGTATTGCACTACAATGATTGATGCAGGAGTGGGGTGCTTCAGAACGCTTTTCTTCGATGTATTGCACTACAATGAATGATATAGGAGTGGGGTGCTTCTGAACGCTTTTCTTTGATGTATCACACTACAATGATCGATGTAGGATTGGGTGCTTCTGAACGCTTTTCTTAGATGCATTGCACTACAATGATTGATGTAGGAGTAGGGTGGTTCTGAACGCCTTTTGTTCGATGTATTGCTCTACAATGAATGACGTAGGAGTGGGGTGCTTCTGAATGCTTTTCTTTGATGTATTGCACTACAATGATTAATGTAGGAGTGGGGTGCTTCTGAACGCTTTTCTCTGATGTATTGCACTACAATGAATGATGTAGGAGTGGGGTGCTTCTGGACGCTTTTCTTTGATGTATTGCACTTTAATGATTGATGTAGGAGTGAGGTGCTTCGGAACGCTTTTCTCCGATGTTATACACTGCAATGATTGATGTAGAAGCGGGGTGCTTCTGAACACTTTTCTCTGATGTATTGCACTTCAACGAATGATGTAGAAGTGGGGTGCTTGTGAACGCTTTCCTTTGATGTATTGCACTACAATGATTGATGGAGGATTGTGGTGCTTCTGAACGATTTTCTATGATGTATTGCGCTACAATGATTGATGTAGGAGTGGGGTGCTTCTGAACGCTTTTCTTTGATGTATTGCACTACACTGATTGATGTGGGATTGGGGTGCTTCTGAACGCTTTTCTTTGATGCATTGCACAACAAAGATTGTTGTAGGAGTGGGGTGCTGCTGAACGCTTTTCTTTGATGTATTTCACTACAATGAATGATGTAGGAGTGTGATGCTTCTGGACGCTTTTCTTTGATGTATTGCACTTTAATGATTGATGTAGGAGTGGGGTGCTTCTGAACGCTTTTCTCCGATGTGTTGCACTGCAATGATTGATGTAGGAGCGGGGTGCTTTTGAACGCTCTTCTTTGATGTATTGCACTACAATGAATGATGTTGAAGTGGGGTGCTTGTGAACGCTTTCCTTTGATGTATTGCACTACAATGATTGATGAAGGATTGTGGTGCTTTTGAACGATTTTCTTTGATGTATTGCACTACAATGATTGATGTATGAGTGGGGTGCTTCTGAACGCTGTTCTTTGATGTATTGCACTACAATGATTGATGTAGGAGTGGGGTGCTTCCGAACGCTTTTCTTCGATGTATTGCACTACAATGATTGATGTAGGAGTGGGGTGCTTCTGAACACTTTTCTTAGATATATTGCACTACAATGATTGAACTAGGATTGGGGTGCTTTTGAACGCTTTTCTTTGATGTATTGCACTACAATGATTGATGTAGGAGTGGGGTGCTTCTGAACGCTTTTCTTTGATGTATTGCACTACACTGATTGATGTGAGATTGGGGTGCTTCTGAACGCCTTTCTTCGATGCATTGCTCTACACTGAAAAATGTAGGAGTGGGGTGCTTGTAAACGCTTTTCATTGATGTATTGCTCTAAAATGAATGATGTTGGAGTGGGGTGCTTCTGAACGCAGGAATCCGATTCACGTCTTCAATAATAAGTTGGACCATTTCACCTGCCACCAGACCCACCGGCGGGGCCTCCCCTGGTGTCGGGAGGACAGGACGAGTACCAGGAAGGAGACCTGGTGAACCTAACCTGCACTTCACTCCCCTCGGTGCCTCCTGCAAAGCTCACCTGGTTCATCAACGACCAGGAGGTCAGTGCGGCGTGAGCTATGCCATCAGTCAAGCCGTCTAGGCAGTGATCTTATCGGATCTGGTTGCAGGTAGGTCTCAACATGCGACTGGGTGCACGCAGGTCTCAACATGCGACTGGGTGCACGCAGGTCTCAACATGCGACTGGGTGCACGCAGGTCTCAACATGCGACTGGGTGCACGCAGGTCTCAACATGCGACTGGGTGCAGGTAGGTCTCAACATGCGACTGGTTTGAGGCAGGTCTCAACATGCGACTGGGTGCACGCAGGTCTCAACATGCGACTGGGTGCAGGCAGGTCTCAACATGCGACTGGTTGCAGGTAGGTCTCAACATGCGACTGGTTTGAGGCAGGTCTCAACATGCGACTGGGTGCAGGCAGGTCTCAACATTCGACTGGGTGCAGGCAGGTCTCAACATGCGACTGGTTGAAGGCAGGTCTCAACATGCGACTGGGTGCAGGCGGGTATCAACATGCGACTACTTGCAGGCGGGTCTTAACATGCGACTGGTTGCAGGTAGGTCTTGACATGCGACTGGTGCAGGCAGGTCTCAACATACGACTGGTTTCAGGCAGGTCTTAACATGCCACTAATTGCAGGCAGGTTTCCACATGCGACTGGTTGCAGGTAGGTCTCAACATGCGACTTGGTGCAGGCAGGTCTCAACATGCGACTGGTTGCAGGCAGGTCTCAACAAGCGACTGGTTGCAGGCAGGTCCCAACATGCGACTGGTTGCAGGTAGGTCTCAACATGCGACTGGTTGCATGCAGGTCTCAACATGCGACTGGTTGCAGGCAGGTTTCCACATGCGACTGATTTCAGGCAGGTCTCAACTTGCGACTGGATGCAGGCAGGTCTCAACATGCGAATGGGTGCAGGCAGGTCCCAACATGCGACTGGTTGCAGGCAGGTCTCAACATGCGACCGGGTGCAGGCAGGTCTCAGCATGCGACTGGTTGCAGGCAAGTCTCAACATGCGACTGGGTGCAGGCAGGTCTCAACATGCAACTGGTTGCAGGCAGGTCACAATATTCGACTATTTGCAGGCAAGTCTCTACATGCGACTCGTTGCAAGCAGGTCTCAACATGCGACTGGTTGCAGGCAGGTCTCAACATGCGACTGGATGCAGGCAGGTCACAACATGCGACCATTTGCAGGCAGGTCTCAACATGCGACTGGTTGCAGGCAGGTCTCAACATGCGACTGGTTGCAGGCAGGTTTCCACATGCGACTGATTTCAGGCAGGTCTCAACTTGCGACTGGATGCAGGCAGGTCTCAACATGCGACTGGGTGCAGGCAGGTCCCAACATGCGACTGGTTGCAGGCAGGTCTCAACATGCGACTGGGTGCAGGCATGTCTCTGCATGCGACTGGTTGCAGGCAGGTCTCAACATGCGACTGGGTGCAGGCAGGTCTCAACATGCAACTGGTTGCAGGCAATTCTCAACATCCGGCTGGTTGCAGGCAGGTCTCAACATACGACTGGTTGCAGGCAGGTCTCAACATGCGACTGGGTGCAGGCAGGTCTCAACATGCGACTGGTTGCAGGTAGGTCTCAACATGCGACTGGGCGCAGGTAGGTCTCATCATGCGACTGGTTGTGGGCAGGTCACAACATGCGACTATTTGCAGGCAGGTCTCTACATGCGACTGGTTGCAAGCAGGTCTCAACATGCGACTGGTTGCAGGCAGGTCTCAACATGCGACTGGATGCAGGCAGGTCACAACATGCGACTATTTGCAGGCAGGTCTCAACATGCGACTGGTTGCAAGCAGGTCTCGACATGCGACTGGTTGCAGGCAGGTTTCCACATGCGACTGATTTCAGGCAGGTCTCAACTTGCGACTGGGTGCAGGCAGGTCTCAACATGCGACTGGGTGCAGGCAGGTGTCCACATGCGACTAGTTGCAGGCAGGTCTTAACATGCGACTGGTTGCAGTCAGGTCTCATCATACGACTGGTTGCAGGCAGGTCTCAACATGCGACTGGTTGCAGGCAGGTCACAACATGCGACTGGTTGTATCTAGGCCTCAACGACTGGTTGCAGGCAGGTCCGTACTACTCTACTGCTGACCAATATCTATCGTCCAATACTAATGCTGACCAATATCTATCGTCCAATACTAATGCTGACAAATATCTATCGTTCAATAATAATGCTGACCAATATCTATCGTCCAATACTACTGCTGGCCAAAATCTGTCGTCCAATACTAATGCTGACCAATATCTATCGTCCAATACTACTGCTGGCCAATATCTATCGTCCAATACTAATGCTGACCAATATCTATCGTCCAATACTAATGCTGACCAATATCTATCTTCCAATACTAATGCTGACCAATATCAATCGTCCAATGCTAATGCTGACCAATATCTATTGTCCAATACTAATGCTGACCAATATCTATCGTCCAATACTACTGCTGGCAAAAATCTGTCGTCCAATACTAATACTGACCAATATCTACAGTCCAATACTACTGCTAATCAATATCTCTCGTCTCCAGTTCTACTGCTACCCAATATCTATCATCTCCAATACTACTGCTGACCAATATCTGTCATCCCCAATACAACTGCTAACCAATATCTCTCGTCTCCAGTACTGCTGCTAACCAATATCTGTCATGTCCAATATCTCCAAATCAAACATGGCGCTTCCAAAAGAGTCGACAGCTAATTAGTACCGTTCTTCTACTCGCTAATCCCACCAGGCATCTCAGAACTACCTGCAGCCGCACCCGACCGAGGACCCGTTCCACTACCTCTCTTCGGGCAGTCCTCGCGCTGTAGCACCTCATGAGGTGTCTACACCATCCTACTCTACTGGTTATCGGAGTTACGGCCAAAGGTATCAGAAGTATCCCGGGGACACTTATGAAGATGAGCAGTACGGCGAAGGCCTCTACCCAAGGTACGAGGCTCCGCGGCAACAAACCAACGATCAGCGACACCGAAAGCTTGAGAAGCGGTCGCTCGACGTTGAGCTGGAAAAGCAACCCCAAATACCGACCTCCAATACTAACCTGGAGGCTTCTTACCAACAACAAATGCGCCTTGATACGGAGCCTCTTGGAAGTGGAACTCAGAGTAAGAGAGATCAAGATGTTTCAAAGAGAAAAACCGCATATAATTTTGACATGAAGACAGTCTCTGAGAAGGAGGAAGAGCTCTCACCGTCACACGGCAGAAAGCGAAAGGGTCCAGACATGATTACCGTCCCAAATGCAGAGATAACAAACTTGAACAATGTTACTACTGGGGGAAAACTACTAAGCCGTAACCAACGGAACTATGATCATTATTGGCCTTCTCAACAGAGATCAAAAGAGAGGCCAAACGACCCTTACAATCATGAGGATAATTCACACCAGCACAACCCTGACCCGTACTCACCGGGCTACAGCTCTTATCAGGCCAAAGAGTACCAGGGCGCATACCAGTACCCAGAGCCTATTTCAACACCATACGTAGATCCCTACTCAGCTCATGACACTCAACATGGGTTGTATTATCAACAGCCTTACGAGGACAAGCCAGAACAACCAAAGCAGCCAGCTTTAGGCCCAACCTTGCAGTCGTTCCTGCAGAGGAAGAACTCGATCAAGGTAATTCAAGCAGCATCTCTTGTGCAGTTTACCCGGGGTCTGTCCCTGACAGTTCGCACAATGTCCTGATGCGTTCCATATTGAATAGTATCCCCTCTTTTATTATTATTCTCCTCAAAATATTACACATTATTATTATTTTCTCTTTCATATGGACCTGACAAGAATGTCATTTATAGATTTTTCTCATTTTCTGTTACCTCGGTTATTATCTTTATTTCATAATCACAGTTCACTAATTATTGACTTATGTTTTGCCGGCTTCTCGAGCTTGACGGCCGGCCATCTTTGTTTGAAAACCTCACTCGAACTAGTATAGTTTGCATGTCTCCCTGAATAGACGCTGGTTCACCCTCCAAAATATGATAAGGTTCCCTTGTAGGTGACACTGGTGAACCCTCCCTAGTTAGTCCTCGTTCATGTTACCCTAAAGGTGACACTGGTGAGCCTTCCCTAATAAGTGCTCGTTCATGAGACCCTAAAGGTGACGCTGGTGAACCTTCCCTAATTAGTCCTCGTTCATGAGACCCTAAAGGTGACACTTGTGAACCCTCCCTAATTAGTCCTCATTCATGTTACCCCAAAGGTGACACTGGTGAATCCTCCCTAATCATTCCTCGTTCGTGTCCCTCTGAAGGGACGCTGGTAAACCTTTCCCTAACTTAGTAAATAAGTCCGCGTTCGTTGTTTCCCAAAGGTAACGCTTGTTTTCACGGCCCAGCGCTGGCATTTCGTGGGTGGCAACATGACCTTGCGGTGTCGGGCCCGTGTGTTCGAGATGTACACGGGACAAGAGGAGCATCGGGCCCGCCAGACCCCAACACTGAGGCCGGCTCTGCTCGGCGGCCATGTTGCAGGTCAGTAAAATGGTACCCGCGAGATGGATCTGTTTTAGTGCCTTTTCGGTCACTGACCGGCAAAATCTGCACTGATATGATGTATAAAAAACGTATTGACTTTCCACAGGTTTCAACCAGCTATCCACGTACGGGCTTGGAACCATAAACGTAGGGAGTACTTTTCGCAGGACTCAGCCTCCTAATTGCTTACTTCCTTCCATCACGTTTTTGAGCCCTCGCTTTGCCGAGTTGTGTGAGGGCAAGAGAGAGTGGTAGAGCCAAGTGTCTGTAGGGCGAGGGGACATCGTTTGTCAGTGAACAGGTCATTTACTGGTCCGACCGTCCGGGACTGTCACTGTGGCATGCAGGCCGCTCATTGCCTCGGTAGGGACCGGCGACGGAAGGGACTGATGGAGTGGCCCTGCTGCTGACAGGAAGGATTAACATCCTACTGATAGTACATGCCAGACAGGGTGGGCAAATGACAATAACAACTGCCCCTTTAAATGATGATGTTTGGGTGACACAAACCAGAGATGCTTTAATTAAATATAACCTAAGGACTCCACCAGTGGTTAAAGAACATCATCTAATACATCACACACCATCTAATACATCACACACCATCTAATACATCACACACCATCTAATACATCACACACCATGTAATACATCACACACCATCTAATACATCACACTCCATCAAATACATCACATACCATCTAATATATCACACACCATCTAATACATCACATACCATATAATACATCACACACCATCTAATACATCACACACACCATCTTATACAGCTCACGCCATCTAATACATCACACACCATCTTATACATCATACACCATCTAATACATCACACACCATCTAATACATCACACACCATTCAATACATCATACACCATTTAATACATCATACACCATCTAATGCATCATACATCATCTAATACATCACACACCATCTAATACATCGCACACCATCTAATACATCACACACCATCTAATACATCACACACAATCTAATACATCAAACACCATCTAATACATCATACACCATCTAATACATCACACCATCTAATACATCACACACCATCTAATACATCACACGCCATCTAGTACATCAAACACCATCTAATACATCACACATAATCTAATATATCACACATCATCTAATACAGCACACACCGTTAACTACATCACACGTCATCTAATACATCACACACCATCTAATACATCAAACACTATTTTATACATCATACACCATCTAATACATCATACACTATCTAATATATCATAAGTCATCTAATACATCACGCACCATCAAATACATCACACACTAACTAATACATCACACGTTATCTAATACATCACACACCATCTAATACATCACACACCATCTAATACAGCTCACGCCGTTTAATACATCACACACCATCTAATACATCACACACCATATAATACATCACACGCAATCTAATACATCAAACACCATCTAATACATCACACACCATCTAATACATCACACACCATCTAATACATAACACACCATCTAATACATCACACACCATCTAATACATCACACACCATCTAATACATCGCACACCATCTAATACATCACACACACCATCTTATCCATCAAACACCATCTAATACATCACACACCATCTAATATATCAAACACCATCTAATACATCAAACACCATCTAATACAGCACACACCGTCTAATACATCACATACCGTCTAATACATCACACACCATCTAATACATCACACACCATCTAATACATCACATCATTTCTGATTGCCATCCATATGAAGGTGATAAACAAAGCGTCTAGGGCTGCGGTATTCCTATGAAGGTTTTTCATGTCTTCATATAGAAAAAACGAGACCAATATTTTACGTTTCATTTCCAACTAATTTCAGTTTAATAAAAGTGACAGGACCTCGCCACGTTGGACCATAAAGAAAAGTGCGATGCTGCCACTCGATAGGTGGCCAATAAAGAGTGGCCACGCAGTTGGGCATGGCCGACTTGCTGTTGGCGCCCTCATCAGAGCGTGCTGGTCACGCCCCCATGCTGGCCTGGGAAAGTAAAATGTTATGGAACGTTAGACATATGCAGCCCGAGCTGAGTAAGTAAGCCATGCAGGTAAATTGTGTATGTAGAGTATTGAGCATGGGCCATGAAATATCCATGTGTACAAATAAATGATAGCTAAATCCCTGGCGTTTATTCCCAACTAATAAGGTTACTAATAATCTTCACGAAGTGGAAGTGAAGCGTCTGTTCTTAGAGCGCAGCTCTTGTCTTTGCTTAGGAGCTAACTGGGGAGTGACCAAGTATACTCTTCCTTGAGCGTCTTTTATCATGACGAGTGAATAGTAGTTGGGGTTTCCTGGTAGTTGGTGTTTAATAGTAGTTGATGTTTAATAGTAGGTGGTGTTTAATAGTAGTTGGTGTTTAATAGCAGTTGGTGTTTAATAGTAGTTGGTGTTTAATAGTAGTTGGTGTTTAATGGTAGTTTGTGTTTAATAGTAGTAGGTGTTTAATATTAGTTTGGCGTTTAATAGTAGTTAGTGTTAATAGTAGTTTTGTTTAATTGTAGTTGGCGTTTATTAGTAGTTGGCGTTTAATAGTAGTCAGTGTTTAATAGTTGTTGGTGTTTAAGAGTAGCTGTGTTTAATAGTAATTGATGTTTAAAAGTAGTGGATGTTTAACAGAAGTTGGTGTTTAATAGAAGTTGGTGTTTAATAGTTGGTGGTGTTTAATAGAAGTTGGCGTTTAATATAAGTTGGTGTTTAATAGTACTTGGTGTTTAATAGAAGTTGGGGTTTAAGAGTAGTTGATGTTCAATAGTAGTTGGTGTTTTGTAGTACTTTGTGTTTAATAGAAGTTGGTGTTTGATAGTAGTTGGTGTTTATTAGTGTCGGTGTTTGATAGTAGTTGATGTTTAATAGAAGTTGGTGTTTAATAGTAGTTGGTGTTTAATAGAAGTTAGTGTTTAATAGTAGTTGGTGTTTAATTGTAGTTGGTGTTCGATAGTAGTCGGTGCTTGATAGTAGTTGGTGCTTAATAGTGTCGGTGTTTAATTATCATTATTATTATTATCAAATCATTTACTTCCATCATCTGGCAATGGGTTTTCAATTTTTGAATAGTGCATGTGAAACTTTATTGCCGTAAACACTATTTGAATGAACGTAAACGAAATTTTAATTTGAAATTCACCGCCGGTTCTGATTTCATGCAACAGATTATAAATTATAATATTATAATCAATGATCGACAGCCAACATCTTATTTGAGGTAAGAATCAGGAATGCCTGGCACGAAATACTTGGGGTGGGGCGATCACGAAATACATGGGGTTGGGAAAATTACGAAATACATAGGATTGGGAAAACCGGCTACACATGGGGCTAAGAAATTCTGAGAACATGGGGTAGGGAAATCGAAATGCGTCAATATATTGTAAAGATGGGGTAAAATATGAATACTAAAGGGTTAAATAGGTGACATAAATTATGCATAAAATATATACATAGCACTGGATATACATATTTCATGATGAAATGCGCTAATATATTGTGAAGATGGGTACAAAACATAGTATGAATAATGAAGTGGTGAATAGACGACATAAGTTATTCATAAAATATATTCCTAGCACTGAATATACACACTTCATGACCGCTATATAAGGGCAAAGGAGATAAAAATGAATGCTGCAACTCCAGAGGTATCAGTCTGTTATGTGTTGTTGGTAAGTTGTACGGGAGAGTGCTGATCAAAAGGATTAGGGACAGTACGGACTGCGCTATTGGAGAGGAACAGTGTGGCTTTAGGAGTGGTAGAGGGTGTACCGATAAGATATTTGCAGTGAGACAGGTATGTGAGAAGTACCTTGCCAAAGGAAAGGATGTGTTCTGGGCCTTCATGGATCTGGAGAAGGCATACGACAGAATTGACAGGGAAGCGCTGTGGAGGATGTTGCGTTTGTATGGAGTGGGCGGACATCTGTTGAAAGCAGTGCAGAGTTTCTATGCTGACAGCCGAGCATGTGTCAGAGTGGGGAGCGAGGTGAGTGATTGGTTCAC
>SDVV010015012.1:0-14648 GCA_016164225.1 Gammarus roeselii
ATTGCTGTGTGCACCGAAGAGTGTAATGAGTTGCAGGACGTTGAGGATTGAAGCATTGAGAGGGTTGTACGAGGGTGTCGTTGTCCCAACTGTGCTGGAAGAAGCTGAGACTTTGAGGGTGAGAGCAGAGAAGAGAAAAAGGTTGAAAGTTTTCGAGATGAAATGTTTGAGGAGCATGGCCGGAGTTTCGCTGAGAGACAGGTTCACTAACGACCAGGTTCGTATCAGAACGGAGATGGTGAAGAAGTTGGAAGACACAAAAGATTTCCGTGTTCTGACATGGTGAGGATGGATGAAAGGAGATTGGTAAAGAAGGTGTGAATGCGAAGGCGAGTGGCCGTAGGTCTAGAGGTCGACCAAAGTTTCGGTGGATGGATGGTGTGAAGCAGGCGTTAGGAAGGAGAGACTTGAATGTGGAGGTGGTGAGAGAAAGCATTGAATAGGCGTGAGTGGAGAAAGGTTGATTTTTGACGCTGCCCTAATGTGCTTTCCAGCCCTTGGAGTCTCGTTCAGAAACGGGATGGCCGTGGGTGGGGGGGAGGCGGTCGTCATGACGCGGCGGGGGTAAAACAGTCACACTGTCGAGCCCTGCTGCTGACCAGGACCTCTGATCGCACTCGTGACCTGGAGTGTGTCGTATGGCTACCGGCCGGACCCTTAAGCACCAAAAGGCTAAGTTGTGTGAGTGTGAGCGTATGAGGGTGTGAGGTACGGCTTGCCGTCGGCCCCCCCCCCCCCTTCTGAGGGATGCGGCCTAGTGTCTGTATCTGTATTCTATCATCCAGATACCCTTGCCTGGTTATTTTTTGCCTTGTTTACCCTTTACACCTCATTTGTTCTGCTAAACGTGTATTATCGTTCCTCTCCCTTCATCCAGATACCCTTGCCTGTTTATTTTTACTTTGTTCACCCTTTATACCTCATTTGTTTTGATAAAAGTGTATTAACGTCCTTCTCCTATCATCTTGATACCCTTCCCGCATGGCTTTTCCTTTATGTTGTAGCTTATTTAATGCTTTCGCCCTCATTATCAACCCTTTTGTTCTGCTCTAGTGTACCTTTTTCATGTTCTCCCTTTTTTCTTCTCTCCTTTTGTCTATTTTTTAGTAAGTCCTTCCAACTACTGTCCAAGTGGCGAAATTTAGTTATGTTGTCGACTTATGCACTGTATGGATCAGACTGTATTAGACCTTTGCGATGTGGTGGACCGGATGATGGGGCAACCGTCAGCGAGCCTGTTGCTGGGAGAACTGTTGGATGGTCTTGTGGCACTGTTTTGTAAGGACGTTCCGAGCCACTGTAGTTTTACTGTTGATGATCCGCCTAACAAGACGCTCAGAGAGCTGCAGAAGCGCCTGACTCAGCAGAACATCACCCATTTCTATACGAAGACATAACCCAGCAAGTAGAAAAAACTGCGAAACAATGGAACATTGATTGGTCTCATCTTACCATGAGAAATAAATTGCGCACTATCAAAACCCCCAAACCCTGGCCCTCTTCCATTATTCTCTGCCGCTTGAGAATAGGACACAGCAGGCAACGCTCAAACAATTAAAGGAGACGTCGCCGCTTTCATTTCGCATGGACTCTCGTTCCTCTTATAATTGACCAATATCTTCGCAGAATGTCCAACCTGGACGGAATGCTGACGCACATACTTTCCCAGTAGCAGGTTCCTGGACCCTACAAATATGTTTTGCATAATGCGCACTGAGCTTACCCCAGGAGCAATTAAGAGGGGAACTATTTTCCAGGCACGATTATCTGAAACCTAATCTGATATGAATTTATAACATTTCAACTTACCTGCCGATAGACTCCTTCATCACTGAGGATCTCTGTTCGTCCCTCAGTTCGAATATAACACTTCTTTGACCTCACCTACAATTGGAGTGACTTGAGCATGCCATGTGCCGAAGCAAGCCCGAAGACTGACAATGACTTGTCGATGACTTGAGGCAGCGCTCGTTGCTGGTGTGTCATTCAGTGCCAGAAGAACATTGTCTCCATCGCACTAGAAAGCCTTGCCATTCGCATTTTGTTTACACATGTCGGAATGGATGTCATTTGTCAACTCCAGTAAATCGATTTAGGAACGCGAATGCAGAGAGGGCTATTGTATAGGTACAAAGTTCACTTGCATTATTAGGTCTCCACATGCTGAACAGCTCTCTCGGGAAAATGAGGCTGTTGTATCGAAATTAGGTTGATAGAAAACAGTTCAGCAAGTCTTCCTGTGTGTTTCGTAGGTCTCAATTGAGCAAAGTACACACTGCGGCCTCATCAGTGTAGTGCCTATGATGATGAACAACTAATATGTACAGAAGATGAATAACAAAATAGTTTTTGGGCACTCTTTCGAACCTTTGCATGTCTGACCTCTAGGCGGCATCTATAGCTATCAAGCTGGTGGTTGAAGAACGACTTTTCTCTCCTTGGTGCGACAAAGCTAGAAAAAGTAGTGAGACCATCTTTAATGGTTTGAATCAACGTTAGATGTCAAGGAGACGCAATATTCGGGACACGACTATTAAACAAAAGTGGTAAACATGATACGTCAATCAACCAAGCATTGCTGGTGAGAACTTTAATTGCCATGTCGCCGTAAAAAATAATTTTAAAATGGTTGATTATAGTCCTATCATGAACATGGCGTCGATTTGATATCTTTTGAGCGACGATTTAAGCAATTGAATATGTCATGTCTCATTTCAGAGCGTCAAAGAAAGCATATTGGTCGACGTCGATCAGCTCGACCGGCGTTGATGCCGCCTTGCGGTCGGTCAGACATTGAAACGTTTGGTATCGGAGATTTGTTTCCCTGGGGGAATTTAATTAATACGAATTATTTTTGGCGAGCTCAGTTTTGGCAGGGGTCAATGCCTTCGCCGAGTGCCGTTTTTTCAGCCGAATAATGTGTCGTATATCATTTGAAACTACGTCATTATGAAAAAGTGTCTTCCGTCCACCTGTGTGTCTGATCATACGTCCGTTGTAACGCTCAGACAAAAATCTGATGACTACATAAATAAAATATTTTTGACTTTGAATGCTGCACAGTTTGAAAGATCTTATGAACCCCTTACTTACTTTGATAGTTGGAGCTTTTTAACTCTTGAGTGGGTTACAGGCTTGTCGCTGCTACCTGACTGACACACGCCTGTTGTTGAGAGGGTTACAGGCGGGTTGCTGCTTTCTGACTGACACACGCTTGTTGTTGAGTGGGTTACAGGCGTGTTTCTGCTACCTTACTAACACACGCTTGTTGTTGAGAGGGTTTCAGGCGTGTTGCTGCTACCTGACTGACACACGCTTGTGGTGACAATGTGTAGTCTTGTGACATCCGCATCTGCATTTGCTGCTTCATTCGCCAGTGGTAGCCGGGCGGCGCACAGGTCGCGCCCACACAGACTTCATCGGCGGCGACGGAAACAGGGGCGGGAGGGGGGGTAGTTGAGGGTCGTCCGAGCCCGGACGACATTGCTGACTTCGTCCGAGGCGTCCACATGGCCACCGTGAGCAGGCCACCTCGCTACGGCCCGCCCGACGCTTGTTGGCACCATCAATAGTTGAATTGAAAACGTATTTTCGTTAACTTGCTCAGTGACTGTCTGTTTACTGCTTCCCTCTACACGTCAGTATCAATAGTCGACTACCTCAGTGACTGTCAGTGCACTGCTTACCTCCTCACGTCAGCATCAATAGTTGAATACCTCAGTTACTGTACACTGCTTCCCTTCTCACGTCAGCATCAATAGTTGACTACCTCAGTGATTGTCAGTGCACTGCTTCCCTCCTCACGTCAGCATCAATAGTTGACTACCTCAGTGACTCAGTGCACTGCTTCCCTCCTCACGTCAGCATCAATAGTTGACGTGAGGAGGAAAGCAGTGCACAGACAGTCCTGAGTTGGTCAACGCAAATACGTTTCCAATTAAACATCAATTACGTGGAATAATCTTTATGAATACGTTTAGTAAATAGTTTACCGAGTTAAAATTCACTATATCTTTAAACGGAAACAATGCATTGACTGTTTGATAATAGGGCTGAATTCGAATACGTATCTACATTTTTTAACGCAAATATATCGCACTTAATGGGACTGTAAAATGTTGAAAACTATTGGACAAACGGTATTCGAGATTTGAGACGCGCTCTTTGAGACCCCTCCCCCCCCCCTTCTACTATCATCCCAAAACCTCCACGATTACCTTTTCCTCCTCTAAGCTTTATTTAATTTTTACCCTTTGTCTCCCCATCTAACCATCACCTCCACGTTTACCTTCCCCGTATCTAGGCTTGACGTCATTTCTACCCTGGGTCTTCCTATCTAGTTATCACCTCCACGTTTACCTTTCCCACCCCTAAACTTCACGTCTTCTCCGTGTCTCCTCATTGCCTTACCGTTAACTGCCCCCTCCTAAGCTTTGCGTCATTTTTACCCCGTGTTTCCTCGTCCAGCGTTGCTCCTCGACGAAGACGCTGCGGCGGGCACGGAGACTGGTCATCGGCAGTGCAGCAATATCTCGAGCGGTTTGGCCGCCTGCTCCGACCGTGAGGGTGAGCAACGAGCTGTCAAACCCTCCCCCCTGTTATCAAAGCTGCTAAGATCACCCGTCCCTCTCCTAGTATCCAATGATATATGTGTGGCAAGCCTAACTGAACCTCAATCAACGACAAATCTTATGTTGTTTCATAAATGTTCCTTCCTCTTACAGGGATCACCAGCCTCCCTACCACTCCGGTCAATGTTCACGTGAGTTCTCTACGTGGTGCGGCTCATGCCATTGAAAATTGAATGCATGGAATACACTAACGGTTTGGTATTAATTCATCTGCTTTCGTCTTAGAACATGAAGCTGTGTTTGACAGTTTTACAAATGAATTTAACAGAAGCTGATGGGTAGCTGTAGCCACACAACATGCAGCACTTGACTTTATATAAAATTGATACAGAATTTGACCCACTATTTCCGCAAAAGGCACGAGACCACTCGTCCCCCGCGTTACCTTCGGTGGGTGATGATTGGATGTCGCCCCCATCACCGGTTCTGATGAAGAGCAAGCGTCTCAGACGGTACGAGGCTCGGTCATCAACAGAACTGAGGCCGATGCTCACTCGAGGTAAGGGCCTTCATCTTTGTCCTGCCTCTGTTTTCCTGTTGTAATGTGTATGCATATCTATCTACCTGTTGTATTGTCTCATTTAGCTTAGTGAATTTTTACGATCGATGTAAATGGCACCCAGACAACAACACGTGAGGTAAGCTTGAGCTGTGCTGTGGAACGTTTGGAACAGTAAATCTGCTATTAGGCATTTGTAATTATCTCTACCTACTAGTGATTTGAGTGCTGAAATAAACGACGTAGAAAAACAGTTTTTATTTATATAAAAACTAGGTTAAAAACTTCTCTCCATTTAACATTTTAATTAAAAAATAATTCAAATAATTGCATCAGGTGTTGATTGGAATTCTTATTTATGGTCACTGCTGCTTCATAACTATTCAGTCAACATAGCGGTACAGTCAGGCGGCCCAGGCCCAGTACCAGTTCGAATTTATTTATCAGTCAAACTGAAGTTTAATTAACTGAAAAAAAAACGCGAAAAGAACAAAAAAAAATTGAAAAATAAAAGAGGAAAAAAATACGTTATTTTATATCTCTACTACTTACTGAGCACGATTCTACTGCTGCTGTTAGTTCAATTCCTCGTTCTTGATGCGGTTGTTGATCAAAACCTACTCCTGTTGCGCGGCTTGTTTAGCCAAGACAATTTCTGGAAGAAGCAATGGTGAATCTTGGGTGGGTGATTTCTACAAATACCGATACAGACACTAGGCCGCAGGTGCGACGGCATGGCGCACCTCACACCCTCATACGCTCGCATTCACACAACCTAGCTCTTGTGTGCTGGAAGGTTCGGCCGGTAGCCCCTCAACTTACACTCTGGGTCACGAGTGCAGTCCGAGGATCCGTCGTCGGCAGCAGGGCTCGTCAGTTTTCACTGGTTTACCCCCCCCCCCCCGCGTTATAATTGCTGGGCCCCTCTACCCACGACCATCCCGACAGTGGGATGACAAGGGCGAGGAAGCACATCAGAGCAGCGTCAAAAATCAACCATTCACAACCATTCTCCACTCACGCCTGTTCATTGCACGCTCTTTCGCCACCTTCACATTCATTTCTCTCCTTCCTAACGCCTGCTTCACACCATCCATTGACCCAAATTTCGGGCTTCCTCTAGGCCTGCGAACACTCGCCTCCGCATTCATCACCCTTTTCACCAATCTCCCTTCATCCATCCTCTCCATGTGCCCGAACCATTTCAAAACACGCGAACCCACTCGCCTCCAACTTCTTCACCATCCCTGTTCTGATTCGAACCACATCGTTGGTTTGAAGGGTCTCTCAGCGTTACTCCAGTCATGCTCCTCAAACATTTCGTCTCGAAAACATTCAACCTTCTTTTCTCCTCTGCTCTCACCCTTCAAGCCTCACCTCCGTAGAGTACAGTTGGGATAACAACACTCTCATACAGCCCTCTCTTTGCTTCCATCCCCAACGTCCTACAGCTCATTACACTCTTTAGTGCACCCAACACTTTACAATTCACCTTCACTCGCGCCTTCACTTTGCCACTCGTTCAGTTTTCTTCACATGGGAGCCTATATACTTGAAACACTTGACTCCCTCAAATCTCTCCATTTACGGTGACACTAATTTTGCTCGCATCGATAGTCCTCGAGCATCTCATTACTTTACTCTTTCCCACGTTCACTCGAAGCTCCCTCCACTCACACACCCTACCAAACTCAGACACTAGCCTACATATCTTCTCCTCTGAATCTGCAACCAGGGCCGTATCATCAGCGAATAGCAACTGGTTCAACTGCCAACTCCGCCCATTTGCTTCCAACAGTTCCAAGCCGCGACCCAGCACTCATGCGTTCACCTCCCTGACCACTCCATCCATATAGAGGTTGAACAGCCAGGGAGACATCACGCAGCCTTGTCTCAGTCCCACTTTCACTGTGAACCAATCACTCGCCTCGCTTTCCACTCTGACACATGCTCGGCTGCCAGCTTAGAAACGCTGCACCGCTTTCAACAGATATCCGCCCACTCCATACAAAGGCAACACCTTGCATAGCGTTTCCCTGTCAATCCTGTCGTATGCCTTTTCCAGATCCATGAAGGCCCAGAACACATCCTTTCCTTTGGCAAGGTACTTTTCACAGACCAGTCCTACTGCAAAAATCTGATCGGTACATCCTCTACCACTACTAAAGCCACACTTCCTCTCCAAATGCGCAGTCCGTACAGTCTCTAATTCTTCTGATCAGCACTGTTCCGTACAACTTACCAACCACACATAACAGACTGATACCTCTCGAGTTCCAGCATTCATTTTTATCTTCTTTGCCCTTATATAGCGGCACAATGCAGGCACTGCGCCACTCAATCGGTACCACGTCTGTCACAAAACACAAGTTTAGTAACCTCACCAACTATTCGACAATCGTTATTCCACCCTTCTTCAGGCACTCTGTCGCAACGTCATCCAAACCAGGGCCTTTCCCTGCTTTTATCATGTCCACCGTCTCCTGCACCTCTTCCCTGGTAATGTTTGCCACAAGTCTTTCTCCCAAAACTGGCTTTGAGCACCACCCCCCACAGCAACAATGTCATCCTCGGTGACATCCTCGACATTCAATAACTCATCACAATACTCGGCCCACCTCTTCTGTACATCACCACTTTCCAACAACAATTGGGCATTTTCATCTTTCACCACTTCCTCCTTTCCGGTTTTACCCTTTCTCACCCTCTTCACCTCTTTCCAGAACATCTTTTTGTTTTCCTCAAAATTCTGACAAAACCGTCTGTCACACCGGGCATCAGCGTCCCGTTTGGCTCTCCTCACCACCCGCTTCACCTAGCTTCTCTCCTTGTAGTTTTCATAAGCTACCACCGACTTTACCTGCAACCACTCCTCAAACACTCCTCTTTTCCGTGCGACCGCCAGGTTGACCTCCTCGTTCCACCACTCGCAACCTTTCCTTCTGCAATCTCCCACACGGCGCCCACCACACACCTTCTTGGCACACCTCAGCAACGCATCCCTTAACGCCTCCCATTCTTTCTCCACATCTCTCAGGTCCTGTCATCTCACGTTGTTATATTCTTCCCTCAACGCCTGCTGGAACTCCTCGGCTCTACTTCTCACATCTAATCCACTCACTTTCACTACCTCTCTTTCTCCTCTCACTCGTTTGTTGCTCTTCCACTTCTGCTTCACTCTTAATCTACCTTCTACCCGCAGATGGTCAGACACTCCTCCACCCTCTCCTCTCAACACCCGCACATCCAACAGCCTCCCCACCACTCTCCTCGATATCAGCACAAAATCCATCAGTGCTCTCTCCTCCACTGCACCATGGGCTTTTCTTACCCATGTGTACTTTTGAATATCTCGCTTCTTGAACAAACTGTACCCGACCACTAACTCCTGCTCCATACACAGGCCTATCAGGTTTTCTTCACTGTCATTTCTACCGGGAACGCCATATCTTCCTATCACATTCTCCACCACTACATCTCCAACTCTCGCATTAAGGTCGCCAAGTACAACTACTTTGAAATGACCTCCAAAACTCCCTGTACACTCACTCAGGTCAGTCCAGAATTGCGCCCTCTCCTCCTCACTCCTCTCGCTGCCAGGTCCGTGAGCACTCACAAATACCCATCTTTCTACGCCTAACTTGACTTTCACCCACATCAATCTTGAGGACACCTCCTTCCACTCGGTAACGCTTCTAGTCAACCAATCACTCAATATCAAAACCACACCTTTTCGTGCCCAACCTTCCTCCACACCAGACTTTCTTCCATTTACCACACCAAACTCACATTCTCCCTTACCTCTCAATTTCGTCTCACTCAGCGCCAACGCGTCAAACTCCGCCCCACAAACATCCCACCAATCTCAATCCTCTTTACATCATTCGTACTACAGCCACGCACATTCAGCGACCCTAACAGTAGGGTTCGGAGAGGCGTAGCCTCTCCTCCCCCCGCTCGTCTTGCCGTCTTTGAGGAAGAGTTCTACAGAGAACGAGATTCCTAGCCCCTTCGCTTCGCCCCTTTCAGTCGCCTTCTACGACACGCAGGGGTTACGGTAGCACGATTCTACTACCGGCTATGGGGCGTCCTTTTAGTCGCCTTCTACGACACGCGGTGGATACGGTAGCAAGATTCTGACGCCCCGGCTGCAAGGATGGCAGCAGCAAAATGGATTGAAAATGTGGGCCCAGTATTTTGATGAATTGTTGAATGTCGAGGATGACAGAAAGGCTGACATTGCGGATGTGGGTGGTGGTGTGCGGATGCTGATTTTTGGAGAGAGACTTGTTGTGAACATAGCTAGGGAAGAGGTGCAGGAGGCGGTGGAGGTGATCAAAGCCAGAAAAGTCCCTGGTTTGGATGGCGTTGCGACTGAGTGCCTGAAAAGGGTGGAATAACAATTATCGAATGGTTGGTGAGGCTACTGAACATCTGTTTGGTGGCGGGCGTGGTACCGATTGATTGGCGCAGTGCCTCCATTGTCCCACTGTAGAAGGGCAAAGGAGATAAAAATGAATGCAGCAACATAAGAGGTATCAGTTTGCTGCGGGTGGTCGGTAAGTTGAATGGGAGAGTTCCGATCGAAAAGCTTAGAGAATGAATGGATTGCTCAAATGGAGAGGAACAGTGTGGCTTCAAGAGTGGTAAATGGTGTGCCGATCAGATTTGTGCAGTGATACAGGTCTGTGAGAAATACCTTGCAGAGGGAAAGGATATGTTCTGGGACTTCTTGGTTCTGGAAAAGTCATACGACAGGATTGACTTGAAAGCGCTGTGGAGGGTGTTTCGTTTGTTTGGAGTGGGCGGAAATCTGTTACAAGGGATGCAGAGTTTCTATGTTAGCAGCCGAGCATGTGTCAGAGTGGGGAGCAAAGTGAGTGATTGATTCACAGTGAATGTTGGTCTGGAAACGAGGCTGCGTGATGTTTCCCTGGCTGTTCAATCTCTACATGGATGGATTGGTCAGGGAGGTGAATGCGAGTGTGCAGGGCCGTGGCTTGGTGCTGTTGGAAACGAATAGGCTAAGCTGGCAGATGAGCAAGTTGCTGTTTGCTTATGCTGCGGCGTTGGCGGAGGATTCAGAGGAGAAGCTATGTAGGCTAATTTTGGTAGAGTTCGTGAGAGGAGGAAGCTTCGTGTGAACATGGGTAAAAGTTGAGTAATGAGATGCTCGAGGACTCTTGATGCGCGCAGAATTAAAGACCTCCTTAATGGAGAGTTGTTGGAAGAAGTTCCGTGTTATAAGTATCTGGGCTCCCATGACTGAACTAGTGAAAACTGAGGTTGAAGTCACAAGTGAAAGAGGAGTATAAATTACTGGGTGCACCGAAGAGTGTAATGAGTTGCAGGACGTTGAGGATTGAAGCAAAGAGATTGTACGAGGGTGTCGTTGTCCCAACTGTGCTGGAAGTAGCTGAGACTTGGAGGGTGAGATCAGAGCAGAGGAGAGAAGAAGGTTGAGTGTTTTCTAGATGAAATATTTGAGGAGCATGGCCGGAGTGTCGCTGAGAGACAGGTTCACTAACGACCAGGTTCGAATCAGAACGGAGATGGTGAAGAAGTTGAAGGACACAAAAGATTTCCGTGTTCTGACATGGTGAGGATGGATGAAAGGAGATTGGTGAAGAAGGTGTGAAGGCCGAGGCGAGTGGCCGTAGGTCTTAAAGGTAGACCGAAGTTTGGGTGGATGGATGGTGTGAAGCAGGCGTGTGAAAGGAAAGGCTTGAATGTGGAGGTGGTGAGAGAAAGCAATGAATAGGCGTGAGTGGAGAAAGGTTGATTTTTGACGCTGCCCTAATGTGCTTTCCCGCTCTTGGAGTCTCGTTCAGAAACGGGATGGCCGTGGGTTGGGGGGGGGGGCGGTCGTCATGACGCGGCGGGGGTAAACCAGTCACACTGTCGAGCCCTGCTGCTGACCAGGACCTCGGATCGCACTCGTGATCTGGAGTGTCGTATGGCTACCGGCCGGACCCTTTAGCACAAAAGGGCTAAGTTGTGTGATTGTGAGCGTATGAGGGTGTGAGGTGCGGCTTTCCGTCGGCCCCCCCGCACCCTCTGAGGGATGCGGCCTAGTGTCTGTATCTGTATCCTATCATCCAGATACCCTTCCCTGGTTATTTTTTTGCCTTGTTTACCCTCTATACCTCATTTGTGTTGCCAAAAGTGTATCATCGTTCCTCTTCCATCATCCAGATACCCTTGCCTGTTTATTTTTACCTTGTTCACCCAGTATACTTCATTTATTTTGAGAAAAGCGTATTAACGTCCTCCTATCATCTTGATATCCTTCCTGCATGGCTTTTCCTTAATGTTGTTGCTTATTTAATGCTCTCGCCCTCATTTTTAACCCTTTTGTTCTGCTCTAGTGTACCTTTTTTCATGTTCTCCCTTTTTTTCTTCTCTACTTGTGTCTATTCCTTAGAAAGTCCTTCCAACTACTGTCCAAGTGGCGAAACTTAGTTATGTTGTCGACTTATGCACTGTATGGATCAGACTGTATTAGACCTTTGCGATGTGGTGGACCGGATGATGGGGCAACCGTCAGCGAGCCTGTTGCTGGGAGAACTGTTGGATGGTCTTGTGGTACTGTTTCATAAGGGCGTTCCGAGGCACTGGTTTTACTGTTGATGATCCGCCAAAAAAGACGCTCAGAGAGCTGCTGAAGCGCCTGACCCAGCAGAACAGCGCCCATTTCTATATGAAGACAACCCAGCTAGTAGAAAAAACTGCGAAACAATGGAACATTGATCGGTCTGATCTTACCATGAGAAATAAATTGTGCACTATCAAAACCCCCAAACCCTGGCCCTCTTCCATTATTCTCTGCCGATTGAGAATAGAACACAGCAGGCAACGCTCAAACAAGTAATGGAAGCGTCGCCGCTTTCATCTCGCCTGGACTCTCGTTCCTCTTATAATTGACCAATATCTTCGCAGAATGTCCAACCTGGACGGAATGCTGACGCACATACTTTCTCAGTAGCAAGTTACTGGACCCTACAAATATGCTTTGCCTAATGCGCACTGAGCTTACCCCAGTAGCAATTAAGAGGGGAACTATTTGCCAGGCACGATTATCTGAAATCTAATCTGATATGATTTGATCACATTTCAACTTACCTGTTGATAGACTCCTTCATCACTGAGAATCTCTGTTCGTCCCTCAGTTCGAATATAACACTTCCTTGACCTCACCTACAATTGGAGTGACTTGAGCATGCCATGTGCCGAAACAAGCCCGAAGACTGACGATGACTTGTCGATGACTTGAGGCAGCGCTCGTTGCTGGTTTGTCATTCAGTGCCAGAAGAACATTGTCTCCAGCGCACTAGAAAGCCTTGCCATTCGCATTTTGTTTACACATGTCGGAATGAATGTCATTTGTCAACTCCAGTAAATCGATTTAGGAACGCGAATGCAGGGAGGGCTGTTGTATAGGTACAAAGTTCACTTGCATTAACAGGTCTCCACATGCTGAACAGCTCTCTCGGGAAAATGAGGCTGGTGTATCGAAATTAGGTTGATAGAAAACAGTTCAGCAAGTCTTCCTATGTGTTTCGTAGGTCTCAATTGAGCAAAGTACATACTGCGGCCTCATCAGTGTAGTGCCTTTGATGATGAACAACTAATATATACAGAAGATGAATAACAATAGTTTTTGGGCACTCTTTCGAGCCTTTGCATGTCTGACCTCTAGGCGGCATCTATACCTATCAAGCTGGTGGTTGAAGAACGTCTTTTCTCTCCTTGGTGCGACAAAGCTAGAAAAAGTAGGGATAACATCTTAAGTGGTTTGAATCAACGTTAGAGGTCAGGGAGACGCAATATTCGGGACACGACTATTAAACAAAAGTGGTAAACATGATACGGCTATCAACCAAGCCTTGCTGGTGAGAACACTAGTTGCCATGTCGCCGTAAAAATTAATTTTTAAAATGTTTGATTATAGTCCTATCACGAACATGGCGTCAATTTGATATCTTTATAGCGACGATTCAAGCAATTGAATATGTTATGTCTCATTTCAGAGCGTCAAAGAAAGCATATTGGTCGACGCCGACCAGCTCGACCAGCGTTGATGCCGCCTTGCGGTCGGTCAGACATTGAAACGTTTGGTATCGGAGATTTGTTTCCCTGGGGGAATTTAATTAATACGAATTATTTTTGGTGAGCTCAGTTTTGGCAGGGGTCAATGCCTTCGCAGAGTGCCGTTTTTTCAGTCAAATAATGTGTCTTATATCATTTGAAACTGTGTCATTATGAAAAAGTGTCTTCCGTCCACCTGTGTGTCTGATCATACGTCCGTTGTAACGCTCAGACAAAAATCTGATGACTACATAAATAAAAAATTTCTGACTTTGAATGCTGCACAGTTTGAAAGATCTTATGAACCCTTCACTTACTTAGATACTGGAGCTTTTTAACTCTTGAGTGGATTACAGGCTTGTCGCTACCTGACTGACACACGCCTGTTTTTGAGAGGGGGTACAGGCGTGTTGCTGCTTTCTGACAGACACATGCTTGTTGTTAAGTGGGTTACAGGCGTGTTGCTGCTACCTAACTAACACACGCTTGTTGTTGAGCGGGTTACAGGCGTGTCGCTGCTACCTGACTGGCACACGCCTGTTGTTGAGAGTTTTACAGGCGTGTCCCTGCTACCTGACTGACACACGCTTGTTGTTGAGCGGGTTACAGGCGTGTTGCTGCTACCTGACTGACACACGCCTGTTGTTGAGAGGGTTAAAGGCGTGTTGCTGCTACCTGACTGACAAACGCCAGATTTTGAGCGGGTTACTGGCGTGTTGCTGCTACTTGACAGACACACGCTTGTGGTGACACTGTGTAGTCTTGTGACATCCGCATCTGCATTTGCTGCTTCATTCGCCAGTGGTAGCCGGGCGGCGCACAGGCCGCGCCCACACCGACTTCATCGGCGGCGACGGAAACAGGGGGGGAGGTTGGGGTTGAGGTTCGTCCGAGCCCGGACGACGTTGCTGACTTCGTCCGATGCGTCCACGTCATGGCCACCGTGAGCAGGCCACCTCGCGACGGCCCGCCCGACGCTTGTTGGCACCATCAATAGTTGAATTGAAAACGTATTTTCGTTGACTTCCTCAGCGACTGTCTGTTTACTGCTTCCCTCCACACGTCAGCATCAATAGTCGACTACCTCAGTGACTCAGTGCACTGCTCCCCTCCTCACGTCAACATCAATAGTTGAACCTCAGTGACTGTACCCTGCTTCCCTTCTCATGTCAGCTACAATAATTGACTACCTCAGTAATTGTCAGTGCTCTGCTTCCCTCCTCACGTTAGCATCAATAGTTGACTACCTCAGTGACTGTCAGTGCACTGCTTCCTTCCTCACGTCAGCATCAATAGTTGACTACCTCAGTGACTGTCAGTGCACTGCTTACCTCCTCACGTCAGCATCAATAGTTGACTACCTCAGTGACTGTCAGTGCACTGCTTCCTTCCTCACGTCAGCATCAATAGTTGACTACCTCAGTGACTGT
>SDVV010015013.1:0-14647 GCA_016164225.1 Gammarus roeselii
CATGGACGTATGTACTACAGTCACAGGCTGGGCAGCGAAAGTCATGGTGCTCTGTAGTACTGCATCGTCCAGTGCCATTCCATGGACGTATGTACTACAGTCACAGGCTTGGCAGCGAAAGTCATGATGCTCTGTAGTACTGCATCGTCCAGTGCCATTCCATGGACGTATGTACTACAGTCACAGGCTGGGCAGCGAAAAGTCATGTTGCTCTGCGCTAGCGCATCCTCCAGTGCCATTTCATGGACGTATGTACTACAGTCACAGGCTGGGCAGCGAAAGTCATGGTGCTCTGTAGTACTGCATCGTCCAGTGCCATTCCATGGACGTATGTACTACAGTCACAGGCTTGGCAGCGAAAGTCATGATGCTCTGTAGTACTGCATCGTCCAGTGCCATTCCATGGACGTATGTACTACAGTCACTGGCTGGGCAGCGAAAGTCGTGGTGCTCTGCGCTAGCGCATCCTCCAGTGCCACTCTGCACACACAGTAAACACGCCGTGGAGTCTTGCATCATTTAGTGGAACCGCTGATGCACCTGCCGAGGAGGGTAACTCGGATACGATCCTGGAGCTGCTCAAGAATGGATATAGTAAGGTATTCCCTACATCTAACCCACCTTTGTATCAAGTGCAATTCTCAGATGTACAGTAGCGAGCAAAATTCGTTTATGGTTGGCTTGTAACCGGAAAAACAAATTAGACTTTCCTCACGTGGAATTTAACTTCATGTAGAAACTTCTTACGGTACTATGAGTGGACAAAGCCTCTTAATGAGTAATATTAATCAAATTTTCAACGAGTTCAAATATAGAGCGGAACATGGACATTAAAGATTTCACTTGGTTTTACATCATAAACGAATTTTCGCTCGCTACTCTATACGTAACCTTTAAATCGCCCTGAAGCAGTATGATAAAAGTAATTTGATAGTTGGCAACCCCTCGATGTTATGCGTGACAAAGTGTGGATTGCCTCAGTTTTGTGTTTCAATTTATAATGGAAGTTATAATGGAAGTATTGTGATTGTCATGGAAGTTTTAATGGAAATATTGTGTGTCACGGAAGTTATAATGGAAGTATTGGGTGTCTCGTGGAAGGTATGATGTAAGTATAGTGTGTCGTGGAAGTTATAATCAAAGTATTGTGCGTGCCATGGAAGTTATAATCGAAGCATTGTGTGTGTCATGGAAGATATAATGGAAGTATTGTGAGTGTTATGGAAGTTATAATGGAAGTATTGTGTGTGTGTCATGGAAGTTATAATCGAAATATTGTGTGTGTCATGGAAGTTATAATGGAAGTAAAGTGAGTGTCATGGAAGTTATAATCATGTATAAGTAATGCATGTCCCGTCTTAGGAGTAATGGAGTGTTAAAGTGATACGCACTGTTATTTGGAGTGCTTCAAGAAATTTAGTTTACCTAACATTATTTTGTTGGTCTTGAGAAGCTAAAGTACAGAACCCATGCAGATTTATCGCCATCCAGCTGTTTCCTGCCAGCCAGCTGTCGAAGTCGAGGTACAAGTCAAAGATTGTAAGACTGCTGCCGTGTCCATGGATTACAAGAAAACCATGGCTACAAGAGAAATCCAATACTTATGGACGTTGAATCCCGATTAATAATTTAAAAGTAGTTTAGAACTATATTGGGCAGGTAAACGTCGTAGAATTAGTAGGAGTAGTATTTGTTTCTGTTTTCCACCGGAGTCCCAACGCGAAGTTAATTGCAGCGTAGATTACGAGTAGGTTCAACGCAGATTACGAGTAGGTTCAACGTAGGTTCCGAGTAGTTTTAACGTAGATACAGAGTAGGTTTAACGTAGTTACAGAGTTGGTTCAACATAGAAACAGAGTAGGTTTAACGTAGATACGGAGTAGGTTTAACGTAGATACGGAGTAGGTTTAACGTAAATACAGAATAGGCTTAACGCAGATGCCTTGTAGGCTTAACGTGGATACCGAGTGGGTTCAAGGTAGACTAAGAGTAGGTTTAACGTAGATACAGAGTAGGTTTAACGTAGTAGTAGTAGTAGTAGTAGTAGTTTGATTTCGTTTTCCACCGGAGTCCCAACGCGAAGTTAAAGCAGACTCCCCCGTAGGGCAATTGAAGAGTGGCAGAGTAAGTGCAGCGTAGGTTACGAGTATGTTCAACGTAGATTCAGAGTAGGTTCAAAAGTAGTTACAAAGTAGGTTTAACGTAGTTACAGAGTAGGTTTACCCTAGTTACAGAGTAGATTTACCGTAGAGACAGAGTAGGTTTAACGTAGATACCGAGTAGGACTCTGCGCTGGTAATCATGTGGAATGTAATAACAAAATTTTCACTTAAGCATTTTGTGGTAGATGGGTTGGCAGAGTTGTCTCGGGTCCCAAAAGAGCCCGAAAAAACCCGGAAGGTCCACCAAGTCCCCCGGGTCCCTCGAGCTCCCCGGGTCCCCCAAGCTCCCTTGGTCCCCTTGTCTCAGCTCATCTCGGCTTATCTCGAATCATTTCAGCAAGCCTCGGCTCGTCGCGACCAACTCGACTCGCTTCAACATGTTTCGACTGATCTCGACGCACCTCGACCAGCCTCGACGCGACCCTTGCCCTCTGCGCCAGTAATCCGCGTACTGTAAGGGTTAATTGTTCTACTCAAACATTTAACATATATAATTTTTTTCTGTGTATGGGTTTTACAGCGTGGGGAGGGAGAAACAGGGGCCCCAAGGTTCAGAGGGGCCTCAAACGGGTCCCAAAATTTCTCAAGGGGGTCCCAAAGGGTCTCAATGGTGTCTCAAAAGGCCCCGGAAGGGTCCAAGTGGGTCCCCCAAATCCTGGGACCCCTGGTCCTTCAAGTCCCGCGGGTTCTGCGAGGACCCCCCCTCCCTCCCGGGTCACCAAGTCTCAGCCAGCCTCGGTTCGTCTCGACTCATCGCCTCGAATGTCGACTCGCCTCCACTCACCTCAACCAGCCTCAACTCCCCTTGTGTCCTCCACGCACAATACCATACAAGACCATTGAAGATCAACAGCAACATGAATTTGCCTTTTAGATATCAAAACGCCTACCTGTGCTCGTACATTTATTAGGCGCCCGGGAGAGTGCAAATTCTCCCACCGTAGGTTGGACTAGACTAACTAACACACCGCATAGTCCACCTAGGGCCCCTGCGGGCGTCTAAAGATACATAATTCAATAACTAATCCAGACTGATCAACATGAAAAAAGGGCACAGATAAATAATAGAGTCCACGAAAAAATAAATACTAAAATACTAAAATAAAGTGTTAATGATCTATAAAATGAATAATCATCCATCCACCCCAATGTCGTAGCATTAGTTGCGTTGTGATAGGATTAAGTTGACGTGCTACCTGCTTGCCTGGCAAATGTGCGTACCCACAAAATGGCTGAAGCTACCAATGTAGGCAGCTGCAATAAAAAAGGAAGCTATCATTACCCAATCACTCAAATGTAAGTAGCAATTGAGAGTGTTTACGATCCAACGATGTATTGCAAACGAGCAACAGATAGTGAGTGATTTGATGTCACGTTGAATAAGACGTCAGTGGGTGCAACAACTACAATGATGGGTTTCGATATCGAACTTCAATCAAGTCCTATACTGATCGTTTCCTTATGAGTCTTGTGTGTGGGTGGAAAGACAAGCCCTTATTGTGCCGAAAACTCCCTTTCATGAGTCACTCCGGCCCAATTATGCCAACTCTCTCACATTGACTGTCTAGATTGTAGGTATTTAGCGTAAACAATTTTTGAAGTGGATCGGAAAATGAAGAGAAGGTCACGTTTTCACTCTTCAATGTGCCATTTCGACGCACATTCAAGCAAATTGTGCAAGTCTGAAACAATAAAGTTTGGCGTTTTAGGGACATATATGACCCACCGTGGGCGTGTCACTTCGACATATTAATGTTTCTTAGGGTACGAAGCAGTTTTCCAAACTTTTATCCGAAATAATAGAAGCCACGGTCAAGTTGTGATATTCCCCATACAATGTTGAGATGTAATGGTGTCAATGTTGAGATGTAATGGTGTCAATGTTGAGCTGTAATGGTGTCAATGTTGAGATGTAATGGTGTCAATGTTGAGCTGTAATGGTGTCAATGTTGAGATGTAATGGTGTCAATGTTGAGATATAATGGTGTCAATGTTGAGATGTAATGGTGTCAATGTTGAGATGTAATGGTGTCAATGTTGAGATGTAATAGTGTCAATGTTGAAATGTAATGGTGTCAATGTTCAGGTGTAATGGTGTCAATGTTGAGATGTAATAGTGTCAACGTTGAGATGTAATGGTGTCAATGTTGAGATGTAATGATGTCAAGGTTGAGATGTAATGGTGTCAATGTTCAGGTGTAATGGTGTCAAGGTTGAGATGTAATGGTGTCAACGTTGAGATGTAATAGTGTCAATGTTGAGATGTAATGATGTCAAGGTTGAGATGTAATGGTGTCAATGTTGAGATGTAATGATGTCAAGGTTGAGATATAATGGTGTCAATGTTGAGATGTAATGATGTCAACGTTGAGATGTAATGGTGTCAATGTTGAGATGTAATGGTGTCAACGTTGAGATGTAATGGTGTCAATGTTGAGATGTAATGATGTCAAGGTTGAGATGTAATGGTGTCAATGTTGAGATGTAATGGTGTCAATGTTGAGATGTAATGATGTCAAGGTTGAGATGTAATGGTGTCAATGTTGAGATGTAATGGTGTCCATGTGCAGCTCGGTATTTAGAACTCCATTCCAAGGTATGAACGTGATACAAATGTCATGGTCAGCAAACATGCACAATGCCAACTTCTGAAACAATTTGATAAGCTACACGTCAAAAGCATCTTAAGGAGCGATTTAATGCCATACAAAGGCATCATAGGTCATCCGAAACCTTCAGTGTGTACCCGAACTGTTGAGTCAAATCGCATTAAGTCAAACGACTCAGCACTCAGCAGCCGATCACCAGGAGACCCGTTCTTAGTTGTGTCCTCGCGACGAATAAAGGCCTTATTTAACAGGATATCAAACGATTTAACTAAACCTTTTGTTCAAGCGTCCTAAAGTATTACTGAAATTGAACGATATGTTCTTCGAGTATATAATCAATGCTTGTTATTTAGAACAAGAAACAGATATTTGGGTAAGATAGGTTAAGAAATACTTTTGGTTGTTTAACTTTGTGAAGGTACACTCCATTTTCAAATTTTGTGTACAGTCAAAAAGAGAATTACAGAATCCGTACAATTCGATAGCAGCACCTGTACATATTTTTCTGTTAGCATTGATATGATGATTCAAACTAATGTAATTAGTTATCTAGGTGGGCTTATGGCATATAGAAACAAATGAAAATAATTTCGGAAATAAAGTAAGGCTTAATCAGATGTTTGATTTACGTTAATACGTTCGTACAGCCGTAACACTTACCTCCTGCTCTCGCTTCCAGTACGTACAGCCGTAACACTTACCTCCTGCTCTCGCTTCCAGTACGTACGGCCGTAACACTTACCTTCTGCTCTCGCTTCCAGTTCGTACAGCCGTAACACTTACCTTCTGCTCTCGCTTCCAGTTCGTACAGCCGTAACACTTACCTTCTGCTCTCACTTCCAGTTCGTACAGCCGTAACACTTACCTCCTGCTCTCGCTTCCAGTTTCTGTTAAATTCCGTCATTAGGAAAAGAGCTTCGACAATACACAAAATTCCTGAACTATTTTTAGGTAAAAGTTGATTCCGAACACTTCTTCAGCAAGTCTACCCCACGGCCAGGGACCGTCGTCCAGGAGCACGCATCTCAAGCACTCATTTCTCCCTCCACGCTCCGAAAGGCCAAACATGTATTCCAAGAGGCGCGGTTTTTATTTACCCTCGCAATTGAGTAAATGCGTCCACGGCCGTTGACTGTGTCACTAGCCAGTAACAGCGCCGCTAGTCAGTTACAGCACCGCTAGTCAGTTACAGCACCGCTAGTCAGTTACAGCGCCGCTAGTCAGTTACAGCGCCGCTAGTTAGTTACAGCGTCGCCAGTCAGTTACAGCGCCCCTAGTCAGTTACAGCGCCGCTAGTCAGTTACAGCGCCGCTAGCCAGTAACAGCGCCGCTAGTCAGTTACAGCGCCGCTAGCCATTTACAGCGCCGCTAGTCAGTTACAGCGCCGCTAGCCATTTACAGCGCCGCTAGTCAGTTATAGGGCCCCTAGCCAGTTACAGAGCCGCTGGCCGGTTACAGCGCCGTCCAAATCAGGAGGGCCTTTGATGTTTTCATCTCCATAACATTTATCCTGAGTCCTGATCTCTGAGAGCCCTAAGAACTGGTATCATCTGAAGGCTGAGGAAGACTTGGTTTTACGATCAGCCTCTGAGAGAGCCTCAGAGCTGCTGCTTGCCTTTTATTGGTGCTCATAAAAATAGGGTGAGCCAGACTTTACTGCGAAGAATGTTTACACATTATGGTATTCGCCAGATGTTTCCAAACATTTACACTTCTCATTTATTTTAAAACATTCATTTGCCGGTTCATTGCACTTCCGATGTTGGGTTGCCGATGAGTCTTCATTATTGGGAAAGCAAAATGGCTAACAAAAGACGTTGCTCATCAGACGTCTCACAAAATATAACGTTATAAAAAATGATTTAAAAAAATATAGAAACTACTTAGCCACACCGCTTCTCTTAGCCCAACCGCCTCTCTTAGCCACACCGCTTCTCTTCCCACACCGCTTCTCTTACCCACACTGCCTCTCATAGCCACACCGCCTCTCTTAGCACACCGCATCTCTTAGTCACACCGCATCTCTTAGCCACATCGCCTCTTTTAGCCACACAACCTCTCTTAGTCACACCGCCTCGCTTAGTCACACCGACTCTCTTAGCCACACCGCCTCAAAAAGTCACACCGTCTCTCTGTGTTATCTAACATAATCGGAAACAGTCCTGATTTACCTCTGGATAATAATAAATATAATAATAACAAAGATAATTGTTCATAATACACACTACAAAACACATTACACACTAGCATCACAGTAACATCACAGTAGCATCACAGTAGCATCACAGTAGCATCACAGTAGCATCACAGTAGCATCCCAGTAGCATCACAGTAGCATCACAGTAGCATCACAGGAGCATCACAGGAGCATCACAGTAACATCACAGTAGCATCACAGTAGCATAACAGTAGCATCACAGTAGCATCACAGTAGCATCACAGTAGCATCACAGTAGCATCACAGTAGCATCACAGTAGCATCACACAAGTAATACGGAACGAAAGACAATATACTGAAAGAGGTTTGAGGTCATTGCTGACTATAATAGCGAAGTAGGCTAACAAATCACACAATCAATGAATATGAATATCACAAGTGGTTCACAAGTTTACAAAACTAGAAAACTGGCGGGAAACCTCACAGATAATTATACATTTCCAAATTATATTCTTAAGTGACAAATCGCGTGAGCTTTCAAACGCGGATTCCTAATCGTACGTGTAGATACACGTCACATACACGTCACATACACGTCACATATCGCTGAAAATAGGACAACAAATCAGCTAAAGATTTTCAATTTATCAACTCCTAAAGCTTCAGGCATGGGACGTTGGACACTATTTTTCTCGAGTTGAGGATGACTTCAACACTTAAAAGCGTTGCATCTCTGAACCGATCGATCGTATTTCCATGATAGGTATGAATTAAATTTTTCGTAACGATACAATTTGATAGAGACCATAAAAATAGTTCACTGCTTGCAGAAACCAAACACAAGCATCTCATCTTTATTGTTCAACCTGGGAATTTGTTCACCAGTCGTGCATCGTCAACTGATCCACATTAGCTTCATGTGGAGACATTGTCAGAACTGATCACTTTATTGTTTTTTAGGATATTTTCTTGAAACTCCCATCCAATCAAAACTCATACCGCTTCCATAGAATAAGATGAACACTTTGGAATTATATATCAGTGAGGTCACTGTATATCATTTTTTTCAATGGGGTCCGAAGGCCCTGAAAACTGTCTCTACCGTTTATTTCATAAGGCCTTCAAAACCAGTGATCACTGGCCGAGCTTTGTTTGCCAGCGGGTTGTGGCTTCCAACCATTCCTACTACCGCCTCCATCCCCTCGTCGGAGTAACGGACTTTCCTCTCCCCTCTTCTGTAACAACGGTTCTGAACTAGAACTCTACGAGTTTAAATGTTTTCAAGCTAATTGCACACTAATTGCTTTCCTCCGCAGCACAGCTAATACGTATTGCCTTGACCAGAATGTTTCGCAACGCTCTCCTGAGGTAGAAGATATAACCGTCGGTCGCTGTCGTGGATCGAGAGGCTGCTTGCACTTGTTTATTTTTATTCCCAACTGCATAGGCAGCCCTGCCAGCCTTGGAAAAAAAGAGCAAGACAAGTAATTCGCAGCGAAAGTGTTTTCTCGGGTGTAATCTCAACAAAAGTATTCCCTCAAAAGAATGAAAAGACTGCAACGCCGCCAGGACGACCACCATCGCCTACATCGATATGATCACGCATCGTACCAAGACCCACTTTACGAAGATCGTTCAATGGTGCCTGGAATGACGGTCACCGCTGTAAAGGCATGAACGTGTTCGAATGTCAAATTTATCTATGTTTTTTTACAGCGGCACAGCCACGAATAACACAACGGTGCGCAAACTCTGAGCGCACAAAGAATAGGTAGCTAGTGAGGGTCGGGTTAAGTTCCTAGAGCCACGTCAGGAATAGCATTCAGTCAGGAACTGCTATTGTACCATGGGGTAGCAAGCCCTAGCTTCAGTATCTGGTACCTCGAGGATCATATCCTGTAGGACTATCTCTACTCCCTCCCTGTACCGAAATTTCTGAATAACCCAACAGTTTGATCGCATCCTCGCCATGCCATGCTTTCCATAACAAATCTGCTTCTTGTAGTTTGTCAATCTGCGTTAAAACGTTAAGTTTGACAAACGGTTTCGACTAAGGTACGGAGAGAATAAAAAAATTAGATAAAGCTGTACAAGACAAATTCCTTGATGTTTTGGATACCCAATTCACCAGAACTGACTGAGAGAGTGACTGGCTAACACGAAAAAAACTGATAATGTTATACTGGTGATTGCCGAGACAGTTTATCGGACTATATCGCCTAAACTCGACAGGTGATTTTCGTGTAAGTAAGAAGGACTACCGCGCAGCAGGTACTGGAGCTTGAGGATGGGGAATATTTCTTTTTGTAGGGACGAGAGACCCTAAATATTACGTCGAAGATTTTACCTTGAAACTATTCTGAGATTGATCGATTTGAGAGCGGTTCACCGACTACGGTACAATGTTCGACGGGCACAATTTTGATACCAGGATATACCTCGCGGTACCAAATCTCAGTGACCTCCCGGGAGGCAATATCTGTTTGTTGATGCGTATCGACTCCCGTTTTTTACCCGTATTGGCTAGGCCAATTTGATAAATCTTTGCGCACAGCTTGCGTAAGTCCGTCAAACAACATATTGCTCCCCTCCTGAAGGGTGTCATCTAACTACCAAGTGTTTATCTCTGCGACAGTCCTTCTCGCCATTGGGTCGCCACTGTGAAAAAGAAGGCTGGCCCCTTTGGGTAACCCTGTTGGATACCAGTTGCAAAGAATATTATTTCATCACCAAAAACAGCAATGAGTGATCGGAGTCTGCTTGCCGTAAGACCATACCTACTGATAGTGCGTTCACGAGCGGTGCTCAAGGAAACACCACGCCGGATAGACATAAGTTCAGCGCGCTCCTCCTGCCCATTTCAGGAGGGGCGGTGCTCAAGGAAACACCACGCCGGATAGACAAAAGTTCAGCGCGCTCCTCCTGCCCATTTCAGGAGGGCACGGTCAAGTGAGGCGTTGGGATGTAGTGACGAGTGAAGAGTCCGGCCGCCTCACAGCCTCCCTTGGTGGCATAACCTTGTTGAACATGGCGGCAATGTCTCCCCAAATAATCAGATAATGATGTCCAGCCTACCATGGTATTAAAGGATCGAATATCGACATTTCGTTCGTTCACAGTGAAGCCCGTAGAACGATTTTCTGCATGGAAAAAATAATTTCTAGTGTGAATGTGCCAAGTTAACAAATTCGATGAGAGTTGAGGAGAAACGAAAGCCGGCACCTCCTGCGTTCTTCCCTAAGAGCGACGCAGGGTGACGTGGTCTCAGGCCATCCTGGCCTGCTCCAGAACCAAGCGGGAAAGAGTACAATGCCTTCATTACATCCTCCACGGGCGCGATACCTGGAAATTCAAGACCATCATCGGGAAGGGCCGGATAGTGGACGTCGTTTGGAGTGGAAGGGTGCTTTTTTGCGCAGTAATTACAAAGCTTTTTAGCAAAAAAGAGATTGAGATATGCTTGAAGAAGCTACCCGATCTGCCCAAAATATCAAAATCAGCAAACTTTTCTCTAACAGTCGCTTATTACCTATCGTTCGAGATCCAATAGGTAGTAGCAGTGGGTGGACCGGATAACTCCCAAGAGGGAATCACCGGTATGTTTTCTCTCTCCATGCACTCCTCACTTGAAAGCTAACACTTCAAGTCAGAGAAGGATGTTTCATGTCGTTAGATGACGTACACGTAACCCCCAGTAACTGAAAGCCCTGAGTCGGGCCAATGCAAGGGAAGTTAGATTGCCTACGCACCTATTTACTTATTTGCGAGGGAGACAAATGCCTCTGCCACCTTTATTATCACACCTTAGAGGATATTCTGTAAAAAATATGTATCTCTTATGTTTTCCAACTGTTGAGACAAGTCAATGAGCTGTTGACCCCAGACTGTGGAGGGGGTTGGTTTATCAGAGCACTGCTACAACGAAGACTATTCCAGGAGATGAACTTACTAATAGTGGTCTTACACCCACGTATATCGGATGATAGTATTTACCGCAACTACAGCAGGAAATCAAACTTTTCGTACCAGGTTTAATTAATCATCCTTTAGAGTGGAATTGTTTATAATTGCCTGGATTAGCCTCACTGACTGACACGGAAAAAAATCACGATTGAAATGATGATGTGAGGACTGACGGTATGGGTACCACATATGTGCTGGGTGTAGAGTGCGCAAATTGTGCAGCCCGTGATCGTTCGAAAGAAGCCTCTGAATCTGCCGCGGAAGCTGAAGCTGCTGATGGCAGCGAGCACGCTTTGTTCGAGTCAGTGGGAGCAACCTCAATTCCGTCAGCACCGTCAGCCGAAGCGGTATATCTGGCAGTGCCCCCACAAGCCCCATCCTGTGGGGCCACTCTAACCGAGGCAGGGGAGGCTGCACTGACAGCGTATGAGGGCACGCTGAAGATCACGTTCAGCCGAGAGCGCTGATGAGGCAATGCAGACACCTCACAGACGACATTACCAGGTCAAGTAGGTTATAAGACATTAGGCTAGACTGGTTTTGCGATTCTGGCGAATTAGTAACTAAGACCGTCATCGGCAGAAGCTATACAACAATGTCAACTACTCAAAATTGCACCTGCTGCAGCGATCCGAATTGTCGGCCATTTTTTATAATGATAGCCTATTTGCGCCAAGAACGAAGACGGGTGTGTCTGAAGGTAAGTATTAACGAGGCCATTAAACACACTTGTACATGCATATACATAAGCAAAATGGGAAAGGGCGAAGCAGACACTGGACTGTAACATTGGGAAATTAAACTAATATCAAAGACAAAAGTGAGAAAACGTGATCAAGACTCTTGCGCATAGTCCCCAGTGTTTGTCTTGAGTGATAAGATAAAACAATGATCTAAAGCATACAACAATAACAATTGGGAACAGACTCAAGTGATACCGGCTCATACACGAAGGAAAAGGCTCGGTGAGCAAGTTCTAAACTACAAATAAACAAAAAGTTAACTATATCATTAGGATTTTTTTTAAAGCACGGGAATATAAAAAATAAAAAGTACTTCGATATAAAATGGAAGTGGATGAAAGAAGAAACACAACAGAAAAAAAATACAGTGCCGTTCCAATGACAAAATACCATGTGATAAAAATATACAAAGCCCTATTGATAGAGCACACTGAAAAAAGGTAAAGTGATGGACCAACAATGGGGCTCAATCCTGCAACTGGGCGGGAATAAAAGTCAGGCCGGCAGGGCAGCGGTCCATGGGGGGGTGGGTACATGGTGCCAATTGTCGGAGTAGGGATGAAGTTTAGTTTCTACAAACAATCACTGTTGTGGAAAATTATTTACAAACAGAGATTTTCTAAGATTGAACGACGGATTACATGCTCATCAACGAGACTTGTAAAACTTAGAGAAGTCGCCTAATATGAACTTCAAGCCATTTACATAGTGAACAACTTGCATTAGCTTCAGCCTAGTGTCAAAGAGAAAGCGGGTAACGGAGATAAGTGCCCTGATGTGTGTGTAGGTGGGGGGGGGGGGGCAGACACTCGGGCAGGCAGTGGGGGCGCTATGAGTGTAGGTGGTGAACGGCTGGGACATGCTTGCCAAGCACCTCGCTAGCGTCAAGGCGTCACAACACTCGAGATGACAACATAATCAGTTGGAAGAGGAAAGTTCTATGATTATAACGAATAATCGCACCTAAAGTAACAACAAAGCAAGAGCGAGCCTCGCGGTATACCGTCCTCCACCGACTAAATAACATGCATGGGGAATAAGAGTACATGACTACCAAAGATGGTTTGCTCAAGCTGCTGTTAAGGACTAGATTATTGATGGTAACATTTCGCTGGCGAAGACTGAATTATTAAATTACTTTTGGTGATCATCGGTGTCGGAACAGACTAAAATTCACAGTTGTCATTGTAACGAAACGTAAGATTCTAGATGATTGAAGGAGATAGAGGACAGTGATAGGGAAGGAGAGGTCAAGGCGAACAAAGGACACAGGACATACACGGAGGTTTATTGTGGAATTGATTGCGTGGATATTAATTCTTAAATTTGGTTCATAACATATTTAGAAAATATTTAACATAGTTATGGTATCGATTCGGCACTCGTAGCACCCCACACAATACCCAAGGTACTCGACTTCCCTCATTCAATGCCGCAGAGGGTTCTTAACAATACACCACGGTTAAAATTGGGCATCACATCCAATTTATCCCCCCTCCTCTCCTGGACGAAGATATCCCCGTGGATTGACCCTTCGACGGCCGACGACAAGTCGTAACGCACTCGCAGATTTTCAGTTGCCAGACAAGTCATGATTTATAGTTCACGGCGCGTTTCAAAACCATAGACCGAGGCTTCCTCAAAAATCCCTGTTCGATCGGTGCCGGTCCGTGCCAAGCCTCGACGTTGCGGTGTAAATACCGACTCTGCAGTAGCGGCGGTGCGCCAACAGGCGGTACAACCCCAGGCGGTGCGATAAAAGGCCGTGCGACACCAGGCGGTGCGACCCAAGATGGGGCGCCACAAGGCGGTGCGCCACAAGGCGGTGCGCCACAAGGCGGTGCGCCACAAGGCGGTGCGCCACAAGGCGGTGCGCCACAAGGCGGTGCGCCACAAGGCGGTGCGCCACAAGGCGGTGCGCTACAAGACGGTGCGTCCCAAGGCGGTGCGCCACATCGTGAAGCCGAAGTGGCTCGTCTCGAACCACTCAGCAGGCACCAGCAATTCCCCCCTAAAATCAGAAAACGACACGTCCTAATTTAACATTGCAGAGACATGTTTAGCCTAAGGCAAGGGCACACAAAACCTCAACCCGACGACACTCTTCAACTTTTCACTTGCTTCTTATAGCACCATACGAGCCTCCCACCCATTGCTGGTAATCTCCTACGATGCGCGATAGGCCCCTCCTCACAGCCCCCCAGCCTGGCACCCGGTCAGGCCTAGTGGCCCTCGCAGCCTTCCCTAGACCGGTCGGTCTTGTCTCTGCCTTGCTGGTTACTCCCACAGTGCCTACCCCAGTCCCTTGTTGCCCCTCCAAACAAATTTGCCCAATCAGCTCCCGGCTCCCACGCTGCTATGAGCTCATTATTCGTGGCCGTCTTTACGTCAAAGCCAGCCTTCAAATACCGCGCTCCCTTCCCCAACAACAAGCAGTGTTCAGCATTAAATTACGTTACATCAACAACGAAAAAATATGGCGTTTCTTTTAATAGTCCATGGAAGTTATCTTAAAATAATTTTGATGGCTCCAAAATTATGGTTTCCTCCTACTCAATAACATGCAGTGGCACTCGTGAAGCAATGAATTTGTCCATCAAATCTTTCCTGTCGATTAAATTATACTTCAATATTTATTTTAATATTATTGGGAAGCCAATGTTTGGCGAAGGTAAAATTTGGATGAACTCGTTTGCTATAAAATCATAAAATGCCATGTGATCGCCGTCAACCAAGACCTAACTCATTTGATTCAAGAGTTTGTTATTATAAACTTCGCAGCACCCGCAGGTTTGGAGAATCTATTTTACATAAAAAGACGTATTTATCTACCCGACCGATCGTCCGTCCGTCTATCCGTTCGTCCGTTTGTCCGTCATTCTGTCTGTCTGTCCGTCTGTCCGTCTGTCCGTCTGTCCGTCCGTCCGTCCGTCCGTCCGTCCGTCCGTCCGTCCGTCCGTCCGTCCGTCCGTCCGTCCGTCCGTCCGTCTGTCCGTCTGTCCGTCTGTCCGT